>PVIA01014156.1:0-28379 GCA_004024845.1 Tonatia bakeri
ACTCTAATTGCCAAGATACCTCAATAAACATCATTTCTTTGAGGTTTATGGGCATATTGAAGCACATAAAGTGGCAAGAAACACAATAAGATGGTTAATGAACCACCCAAGACAGACATAATTTTTGTAACATACAACTCATAAAAGCTCTTAATATTTTGCCTAAAAAATGACCATTTATTTAATTTCCCCCTCTGAATAGTTCATAATTGCTGCATAAGTGGGTAGACTTTATCCTATGAGAAATACAAAGAGGGTTCATCTGTTTTCTTCACCTGATTGGTACATAGAATTATAAAACTTCAATCCTGGAAGGGACATAAACACCCAGTTCTCAATACAGAAATGAGGAAACTGGGTTTCCAGATCTATGTAGGGAAAGAAATGAGTCTAGAAGTTAAGTAACTAAAGAGCACGCTACTTCTACCTGCACATGACACCATTGCCAACTCCTGGTACACCATATAAGCTAAAATATCATTTGCAAAATGTGTTTTTGCGCCTCATTCTTTTCAGGCCCATGCATTAAAGACCAACTCACTTGCCTTTAAAAAATGATTAAGTTTGTTTAATTGGCTGCATACAAACAAAGAATATAAAAGCTAAGGGAAGAGCAAGGACATCTCAGTAAAAAAGATTTAAAAGAGAGGCCCTGGCTGGCGTAGCTCAGTGGATTGAGCGCGGGCTGCGAACCAGGCATCGCAGGTTCGATTCCCAGTCAGGGCACATGCCTAGGTTGCAGGCCATGTGCCCCAGCAACCGCACATTGATGTTTCTCTCTCTCTCCCTCTCCCTTTCCTCTCTAAAAATAAATAAAATCTTAAAAAAAAAGATTTAAAAGAGAAACCTTACAATTTGAACATTGTTGGATGACTTTGAAAAGAAATTAAGGAAGTGACAACTTATTCTATTTTGATGTCTTCAAGAACTGGGGCAATCTAGTAATTAGATGTTATAATATTTTAAAATGGTAGGTTTAAGCTATTTATATTTGTCATTGGAAAGTGAGGTCAGTATCTCTTTAAAAGATATTACTGAGAAGAAAGGGGATTTAGTTCTTTCTATAGTATTAGAGCTCATTGCTTTGTCTTACCTGCAGGGAGTACTGTAGTTGGTTTTTAGCTAGGTAGTTTTTTATTTTTTCAGTTCAACATAGAAATCATAAAAGATTTATTATACTTAAATTTTTTTAAATAAAGAAAATAAAAATGATATTTATGATTGGAACATTAATTTCCATATAAGTTGAGAAGCACATTTGTAGAAATAATCACTATTAATCTTCAAAAATGGTTATTTTATTATAAATAAAATATTTTACAGTGACTTTTGACTATCTTAATTATGTAATGATTGTTGATACAGTAAAAATTCCTCTGAACTAGATATACTAAATAATGGGGAACATTATTTCCACATTCCCAGAGAAAAAAAAATTAATCAAAATTTCTCATGTTTTTTGGCCATATGAGCCATAGAACCTTTCAGACATAAAGAAACATGGTGTCCAGCATTTTATTAAAATATTTTCTCTATTACCCTTCAGACTCTTGATTATCTATAAAAATCTTCCAATTAATTCAGAGGAAAATGCAATTTACCAGTTATCCTTTTTTTATCATATCCCCTTCAATTTACCTCCCAGTCTTGTGGAGGGAAAGTCACAAATTAGTATTATAACCAGCCAAACTTGGGCTCAGCCACATGGCACTTTGACACATGACCGAACAATTAGTGTTGAAGGAAACAAGTTTTTATTAACAGAGTTCCAACCTAGGGGGAGGCCGTGAGCACTCCTGCTCACAGCCCTACTTTCCCACAAGAACCATACTTTCCTTGCTCCCCAAAAGGCTATAAGCCAAAACCATGCCCAGAAGTTCCCCATATCTTTATCTGTTCATGAGCTGGCCACACAAAGAGATTTCCATCCTCTCTAGAATGTGCACTTTTGGGTTTCATAGTCACTGTCCTCTCATAGCTTCTCATAGCTTCTCTTTCAGAATCTGGGATACACTGTTCCCAGCCTCCAAGCAATGGTTCAGGAAAACATATGCCACATTACACTGGATCATAGTGGGATCCAGGGAGGCATAGTCTCAAGAGAGTGACTTTTCTGTATATCCTTGTGGTGTAGTTCGTGTCTCCCTCACTCATGATGGATCTCTTCCCTTCATGGTGGACTCTCCCAATTTTACTCTACATCATGCAGTTTCCCCCTTATACACCACACCATCTGACAGACTCCCTTCTCTTTCAGCCCACCCTCAGTTTGAAGCCTCACCACAGATATTCTTATGTGACCTCATATCCAGCCCCTCCTATGATGTGTGAGCATCGCCATTTTTGCCAGTTCCCACTTATCTTTTACCTTGTTTTGGTTGCCATCTTTAGGCAGGGTGAAAGTTCCCAGCAACACAAGGGCATCTGGGGTGGTCATCTGCCTCCCCTGACTATGTCACTAGTCACTATGAGCTCTTAAAGTTACATATACCTTTTCCTCTGGGCAACAGGCCCCTTCAGGAAAGACATGGCTATTAACTTGTTATTGTTATGCAAAATACTTAAACACTGTATCATCCTCTCCCCTTTTCCCCCAATCCAGGGGGGATATACTCTGCTATTTTCAAGAGACCCTTGCTCTGCGCCACGTTAAAGTCTGGCAAATATCCATAGGATGGATAGAGGGGAGGTAAAAAGAGAAAACATATAATTCAGATGAATAGACCAGAAAGGCTCCAGTGATAAGGGGACTCAATCTGAGTGTTGAGTATAAAAGGTAAGGACACCTTAGAAAAGAATAAGTGGGGGGAGTATATTTCCAACAGAAAGAATACCATTCAAGAGACAAAAATAATTTTATGATCATATGACCAAGAAAAAGCTTTCATCCATGTACTTGGCACAAAACCTGGTATAAAGTGACCATTTATTTTAAAATTCATTAATTAATCACCTCCATGTGTCAATTAGTTAAATCAACCCTGGAAATCAATGTGTTGAGAAATATTTTGCATCCAGATCACTGCTCAGGTTAGTGAGATGACTTATAGTTTAGGAAGATAGCAATTATGCTGAGTACAATGAGGTACTGGAGTTATTAACATGCAGTTGGCACAGCATTAAATCTTATCCAGTCACAAAATGTAAATATAATATGCTTCATAAATATAATATGAAAGTATGTGACACACACACATTCAGTGGAGATTATCAAACCTGCGCTGAGGCTTCAGGGAATAACAAAATGTATATTAAAATCTAGTCT
This sequence comes from Tonatia bakeri, assembly GCA_004024845.1. NCBI lineage: Eukaryota > Metazoa > Chordata > Mammalia > Chiroptera > Phyllostomidae > Tonatia > Tonatia bakeri. Next base: position 3,266 of record PVIA01014156.1, read on the forward strand.
GCGGACTTCCTGCCAAGATAAAGGTGTAGGTAGATACACTTTGCCTCCTCACACACCAAAAGAAGAACAACAACAAGTTGAAAAACAAAAAAACAACCAGAACTGCCAGAAAATAGAACTGAATGGAAGTCCAACAACCAAGGAGTTATAGAAGAAACATTCATCAAGACTGGTAGGAGGGGTGGAGAGGACACTCGGCAAGGTGGCTGCTAATAGACCCAGTAGGTGAGGTGGCTGGAAGACCAGGCAATCCCACATTTATGTGCAGAGAGACTGGGAAGAACAATTGGGAAGCAAAGCAGACTTCACAACCCAGGGTTCCAGCATGGGAAAATAAAGCCTCAAAACCTCTGGCTATAAAAATCTGTGGAGGTTGTGGCAGCAGCAAAAACTCCCAGTCTCACAGGAGAGTCTGTTGGAGGGATCCATGGGGTCTGAGAACATACATGAATGCATCCATTCAGGAATCAGCAACAGAGGGGACCAAGTAGCTTGTGGAAAGTGAGGGAAATGACTTAAAGTGGAGCAAGAGCCAAGCAAGCAGCATTGTTCCCTTTCTGACCCCTCCCTCACATACAGCACCACAATGCAGGGACGTGGGCTGCCCCACCCTGGTGAATACATAGACTCCACTGCATGTAACAGGTGTGTTGAGACAAAGAAATATGGCCCAAATGAAAAAACATATCAAAATTCCAGAAAAGGAACTAAATGAAGAGGAGATAGCCAACCTGTCAGACGCAGAGTTCAAATCCTGGTAATCAAGATGTTCACAGAAATGATTGTGTTAGGGACCACCCTGCCTGGTCTCAGGAATCTGTAAATGCCTATAACTATGGCTGAGTAAGAGGCCTCTAAACCAGGAAATGCTAAAGAGACAAAACTTATTTCCCTGGCATGAACGCTGCCTGTTCATATGCCTCATTCCTTTTCATGATTGAACGGCAGTCAATGACGGGTAACAATTCTCTTGGATAGAGAATGAACCTAAGACAGACACATTCGCAAAGGAATGACAGGGACAAGACTCGTGGGTCTGTGGAAATATCAGAGTGATCAACACCAACCCCTGCCCCTTAGGCTTTGCCAATGCCTGAGTCCTTGAGAAATCCAAGTCTCCTAGCTGCCTTTGTCTCCTCTGCCCAACTCAGGCCCGTTGGAAGTAACAAGGGCGGTACAGTCCAGACCAGAAATGGCAGACTCCTGGGGAAATCAGGCCTAAGACATAGAATATGAAAGACCCTGTGAGATCTGCTTGTTGGAGGATGCTCTTTAATTAGAATATGAAGTCCTGGGCAGGAAACAGAACTAAGCTTTAAGTCCTGTAATCTTTTTAAATGATAAAACCCCCAAATCTCGGGCTTAGGATACCAGCAGGAAATCTGTGCCTTTCAAAAGCTAACTACTTGTAATTTGCAAACTGTATTGGTATTCAAGAATAAAACCCTGCTTGTGCAGGGGGGTGGGGTGCTTTTCCACTTGGGAGAGTGGCCACTCCTTCCCTGCTTCCCCACAGAAAATTGCCTGTTTCTGTGTATGTTCATTTCTCGTGTTTTGACGAGCCATCCACAGCATTGCGTGATCACTGTGGGCCAGAGATCACACGTCATGATTGAATATGGACAAAAAGTAAAGGAAGAAGTGAAGGCTATAACAAAGTGAAATAAAACAAAATATACAGGGAACCAACAATAAAGGGAAGGAAATCAGGACTGAAATCAATGAATTGGAACAAAAGGAAGAAATAAACATTCAACCGGAACAAAATGAAGAAACAAGAATTCAAAAAAAAAAAAATGAGGAGAGTCTGAGGAACCTCTGGGACAACTTTAAACATTCTAACATCAGAACCATAGGGGTGCCACAGGAGAAGAGGAAGAACAAGAAATTGAAAACTTATTTGAACAAATAATGATGGAAAACTTCCCCAGTCTGGTGAAGGAAATTGACATGTGAGTCCAGGAAGCTCAGAGAGTCCCAAAGAAGTTGGACCCAAGGAGGAACACTCCAAGGCACATCATAATTAAGTTACCCATTATTAAAGTTAAGGAGAGAATCTCAAAAGCACAAGAGAAAAGGAGAGAGTTACATAGAAAAGAGTTCACTTAAGACTATCAACAAAAAAAAAGTACTGTGACAGGAAGTTTTGGATTTTATAGTGAAAATTGTCATTAGGTTTGTGTTTTTGGTGCATTTGATACCACATATGTATTTTTTTACATCTTGTAGCTAGAGATTTGGTAAATAGATATATAAATAGTAATATGGTTCAAGAATTTGACCTGTTTAAAACCATGCATATATTCTTCCACTTGTAAATTTGATTGTGGTGATGTGAATGGTAAGGCAGGGTCTAATAAATATTTTCCTAGAATATCTTATTGAAAGAAAAAAGACTATCAACTGGTTTCTCTAAAAAAAAAAAATACTTACAGGCAAGAAGGTGCTGGAAAGAAGTATTTGGAGTTATGAAAGGCAAGGACCTCCATCCAAAATTACTCTATCCAGCAAAGCTATCATTGAGAATGGAAAGGCAGATAAAATGCCTCCAAGATAAGGCCAAGTTAAAGGAGTTCATCATCACCAAGCTCTTATTATATAACATGTTAAAGATACTTATCTAAACCCTGTCTGATGTAGCTCAGGTGACTGAGCATGGGCCTTTGAAGCAAAGGGTTGCCGGTTCGATTCCCAGTCAGGGTGCATGCCTGGTTTGCTGGCCAGGTCCCCAATGGAGGACACATGAGAGGCAACCACACATTGATGTTTCTCTCCCTGTTTCTCCTTCCTTTCACCTCTCTCTAAAAATAAAAAAGAAGTAAAATCTTAAAAAAGATACTTATCTAAGAAAAAGATCATAACTATGAACAGTATAATGACAAGAAACTCATAACTATCAACAACCTAACTTAAAAAAAAAAAAACAAAAACAAAAACAAACTAAGCAAACAAGTAGACCAGGAACCAAACCACAGAAATGGAGATCACATGGAGGGTTATCAGTGGGGATGGGGAGGAGGAGAATGGGGGAAAAGTTACAGGGAATAAGAAGCATAATAAATGGGTACAAAATAGACAGAAAGAGGTCAAGAATAGTATGGGAAATGGAGAAGCCAAAGAACTTATATATACAACCCATGAAAATGTACTAAAGGGGAAAGAAATGCTGAAGAGAGGGGTTGTGCAGGACAAAGGGGAATGAAGTGGAGAAAAAAGAATGGGACAACTGTAATGGCATAATCAGTAAAATTTGCATTTATAAAACTATGTTTCCAACTCAAACTTTTTAAAAACTGTCTTCTCCATCACAAAGACAGAAGGAAAGTTATGTTCCTCAAAATAAATCAATCAATAAGGATGCATCAGGACTCTGCTAGCTGTTACTAAAGATTCAAGAAAGAAAATGTATCCTCTCTCACTTTTATTTTGGAATTTATGGAGACAAATGTTACAGACCAACATAAGACAGAATAAAATCAAACACAAAAGTGTATAATACAAATTGAGATCTGTCAGATTAAACAAGATTAGAAGTCATTGTAATTAATAATGTTTATAGTAAAAATAGTGTCTCAGTCCCTCCTGGTTGCTATAACAGAAATACCACACATTGCTGTTTCTTTCTCACAGTTCTGGAGAAGGCAAAGTCCATGATTAAGGTGCTGGCAGATTCAGTTTCTGGTGAGGACCTATTTCCTAGATTGAGGTTCTATGCTGTAACTTCACGTGGTGTGTTGGGCAAGGTAGCTTTCTTTGACCTCTTTTACAAAGCCATTACTGAGCACTCCATCCACATAACTTAATCACCCCCCAAAGGCTACACTTCAAACTACCATCACATTGGGGATTCCAGTTTTCAAAATATGAATTTTTAGGGGAGACACAAACATTTAGATCCTAGTTGTTGGGATTTCTTATAAGACCTATGTTTTATGGATGTGTGTGGGGCGAGAGTGCTATGACCTCTTGAGATCAGAAAGAAAAATTCTGACTTAAAGAAACATTTCTGATATACAGAAAAATCACATTATGTTGATGGCACATCACCAGCATCAATTAAATTCATTTTGTGTGAAATGCTAAATGGAAACATTGGAACAATTATTGTGGAAGGGGGCTGTTAAGTCTGTTTCTTATTTTTCTTGGGAATACTTATTTTGCCTTCAATAATTACATTAGCCTCCCTGAAGAATCTTATACTAAAAAAGGAAAATAAACAACAAAAATACTAGGTATTAAACACAGCTCACTTGCTTCCAACAATTTACAAATAGTATACTCATGCAGTGAAGGTAGAGACTCCATGGAGAAAGATTAAATAACATGTGTCATTGATTCCTTAAGTGGTGCTGATCCCAGCTGCATTTCATCACTCTGTGGAATGGCAAACATCCAGCTCTCTTTCAAGTTTATGAAGGAAAATATACATGAAATTAAGAGACCTATAAGGAGAAATTACTACCAACCTGAGCTGATTTCTGCACTCCAAAATGATTGTGGGTTGGAAAGATGACCCAGTAAAACAGTTCAACTGGAGATCATTGTCAGCCTTCTGTTAGTCCATCAAGTATTTATTAAACATCTGCTTTAAGTCATATACTATTTAGGTATTGGGAATAAATAGGAAGTCCTCCCCTCAAAGAGCATATATTTTAGTAGAGGAAACAACTTATAAACTGAGATATGAACATTAAAATTAAGATTAAGGATTTATTAGCATTAAGAGGAGAGAAGGGAGTAGTGCTGTAAAGAGTAACTGGAGTTTTGTTTTAGGAACAGTGAGAAAACTCCTCTCTGGTTAAATTACATGTGTGTTCAAGATCTGAATGATGAGAAGCAGCCAGCTGTGGTAGGATTTGGGAGAAGCACATTTCAAGCAGATGAGCAAATGTGCTCTTGAGTTGTTCATTCAAAATTATTTCAAATAAGCAAGCAAGAAAAACAACCACAAAATACATTTGCTAAGCCCTTCCTATGCCCAGGCATTATTCTAGAGTATTAGAAATCAATTGTAAAATAAATCATAGTTGAATAGAGGGAAATGTGTCCAAAAGGAGGTAGAGAACCTGAAGAGATGATAAATCATTTTTTTGTTTGTTTCCAAGTATCAGATAACAAGTATTACAAATTAAAACAAATGAGGTAGCAGAATTTTTATGTAACTGAATGGTAACAAAGTTCAACCCCTCCTTTCTCTTTTTTTTTGTACGGCCCTTATTTGTCTGTGGAACTTGGGAGAAACTTTTTTCTTGTGTTTGTTTTATTTCTTTTTTATTTTTTTAAGTTTGCCTTCTATTGAGTTTGCCTTATTGAGGCACAGTCTATGCATTAAAATGAACACATTTTATTTATACATTCTGACAAGTTTGGACAAATGTTTACATCCATGTAAACTCTACCATCAAGGTAATCAACAATCTACCACCCCCTGAAAGCTTCCTCTTCACAGTTCACATCAATCCATTTCCACCCCCAGCACACACCACTACCAGCCCCCAGGTAGCAAGCTTTTCTTTAAATATTTTGGTTTAAAATGATACTTTGTGGATCATAAATGATACATTATACTTATTCTGGATTTGTGTTCTTCTGGTGATTTTTCTTTTAGCAGTTATTTAAATTTAGCAGTAATTTAACTTGCCTGCATTCAAACAGCAAACTTTCTTGCAGTGTTCAGTAGCTGATAGCCCTGCTCAGTTCTTCAGTTATTTCAGCTTCCAACTACTGCTGCTATTTATGTATGTATGTACGCATGCATGCATGCATGCATGTATGTATGTGTTTTTATTTGCTTGTCCTTTTTTGGATCTATCTTGAACCTGTGTAGTTAGTCAAGTATTTTCCCTTTTGACATTCACCCTTGGAAACTTTTTGTGTGGCTCCTCGTTTCTAAGTACTTAGCCCCAACCCCTCTGAATGTCCAGCTGTTTTGGCAGCTTCAAGCTTATCCTCTGACACCTCAAGCCAATAACATTTGACTTTCCTACTGCCTGACTTGTTCATGGGTTAAGGAATCACATGGTGAAAAGTAAGCAAACACAAATCTTAACCGGATGCCATACTTTCTTTTAAGGGTAATTTCCTTGTTGGTTTCTGCCCACTTTTTGCTAGGTTCCCAAGAGTGCCCCCATAAAGGTATAGTTTAGGGATCATCCAGAGACTGAGGCAGAGATGATATCCAGATTTGGGATCTAACACCGTCTGTCGTGCTCTTACTTCCAGAATGGAACCTGTGATTTCCATCTCCTCTGAAGTCCTGATCCCACTTCTCTCCCACTGTAGCCAGGAGGCTACAGTTATTTTCTGCTGAGCTGGAAGGATTGGGCCATGCCCTAAAGAAAATCAGCAACAAACTCTTAATTAGTATCTGTTAAAATCGCAATATTCCAAAGGTAATTTTTCCTCTGATTTCTACTTGTTTTGTGTCTCTATCCAAGACTTTTGAATAGGCATGATCTAAACAATATGAAATGTTTTGACAGTATTAGAAATGTCTTATCTCAAGGTTCTTTTAAGTATTAGTCCAAGGACAGAGAATGGGTATCAATACTAACTTTCCAAACCATCTGATATACAGGGGAAAAAAGAGAGAAGTTGCCAGAAAGTTGACTGAGTTCATGTGAGTCAATGATAAAATTAATGCAGGCTTAAAATATTTCTAAGTCATTTTATTGAGATCAGAATTTTCAATATTTATTTGGTGTTTACAGTGTGCCAACTACCAAATATAACATTTTATATATGACCTTATTTAAATGCCCAAACTACTATAGGATTTTTTCCCTTTTTACAAATAAGCAAAGAGAGATGGGGTGAAGAGAGATTAAGCAACCTCCAAGGAGCCACACCATTAATAAATACTAGAGTCAATATTTGAACACCAGAATAGCAGATTTCAAAGATTCTATTATTGGCCATAGTGGTAATTATTTAAACAGATATTTTCTAAATATACTTTATAGGGAGAGCTTTTAATACAATGCATAAAAATGCTTGAATGGCAAAGGGTTAAATCTGTACTATTGGAATAACTCTTACAAATAAGAAAAGAAGATTATGATGGTAATTTAAGCAAAAACAATTTTAAAAGAACAATATAGATTGCTAATTGGTATGTGGAATAATTACTCAATTATTATTTATTCGATATAGACTATTGATTTGAATACATAATATGTCAAACACACAAAAAAGGAAAAAAAACAATAAAGTCACTTTTGTGGTATCGAGTTGGCAAAGATTATATAAATACCCAGTATTGTAAAAAGTGAAATGACATTCTCTGCATTCTTACTTTTCTTGTTCAATAGGTATTTATTAGTAATTTTTCATAAAACACATGTTGCTAACATATGTCAATATATGTACTTATTCTAAGAAATTGACTCTAAAATTGCTTCAACCATTGACAATAGATACAAAAAGACTAAAATCAAGATTCTGTTCCAGATAAAAGAGCTCGTTCTAGCAGAAAACAAAACAAAACAAAACAAAACATTTGTTTCACAGAGTGTTAGATCTAAGAAGTGAAGAAGTGTGTAAAGCTGCCCTCACTATAAAGTACTGAAATACTGAAATCATTATTTCAGTAACTTGGATAAAAACTGATATTGACACAGATTGAAAAATTACAGCTAATGTCCAACTACATCAGTATATGATGGCAAGGTGGAATTGGAGTTGAGATGTGATTTTCAATTCTTTACTTTCTAGATAAGATTGATACATGGCAATTTGAAGTACTAGAAGTAGTAAATTGGTAAATAGCAACATGGGGAAAGTATTTTTAAGCTCCTCTGGATTTATCAGGAAAGCTCTACAATCAGTTAGTGATGTCTGCCATGAGTATTTGTGAAGAAAGTGAGGTAGAGGCTGTGCATAGAAGTTGATCTGCCAGCAAATACAATATAAGGTAGAAAGATAGGAGACAAGAAAATTAATTTATTTAGTGATAATTCAGTATATCCTTTACCTACGTACTTCATTAAATACTTTTACAACGCATTCTTACTTTTCTTGTTCTATTTTACTCCCCTGTGGTCTAGTTTATTCTTTTTTTTTTATTGTTCTTCAAGTACTGTTGTTTCTATTTATCCTCGACCACTTCCCCCCACCCCAGCCATCTGCACCTCCCACCCTTAATCCTACTCCCTGTTGGCTTTGTCCATGTGTCCTTTATACATGTTCCTTGAAAACCCTTCCCACTTTTTCTCCATTATCCCCTTCCACTACCCATCTGGTTACTGTCAGTCTGTTCTTAATTTCAATGTCTCTGGTTATATTTTGCTTGCTCATTTGTTCTGTTGATTAGTTTCCACTTACAGTGGTCTAGTTTATTCTATTTTATTTTTTAAAAAATGCTGGGCATGATCCACTAAGGTAATTGTAGAATCTACTACTAATTATAACTTGCAGGTATATACAAAATAAAAACAAAAACAAACACATTTATTGTGTTAGTCAAAAAAATTCATTTATTATTTTTGAATGAACTAAAGGACTTATTTCATTTTCACCAATAACTTTATTGATTTTGGATATTTTGAGTATGTTGGCCATCACCTGTGTGGTATAGCACTGATTATTCTCAATTAATTTGATCAATATCAACTTCAATTGGGCTACATGCCCATGGAGCATCATCTAGAGAGAATTCTCTAGCACATAGCTTTGTAAACTATTGTTGACACATTCAGTCAGTCACAGCACCTTCTCCATATACTGCACAAATAATTTTACATTTCAGTTTTGTTTTTGCTTTTTTTGAAACAATAATGCATAAAGCACAATATATTGAAAATGTTGCATATTTCTTCCATCTTCAATATTAAAAACAGCTAAATAAAATTACCCAATTTTAATTTTTTTATGCAAGCTAGTATGACAGTTGTCATAATACAATCTAACAAAATTGTTTCAAATGAAGTCAAAGACAATTAAGCACTACTAGAACCATCTTACAGAAAAAAACAAATGAACTGTGGCCTACTCAATATTTACCAGTCCATTTGGAGTGGTAAATGTAAATGGGTGTACTCCCCATTGATTCAGATGGTTGTCTCATAACAGCGCCCTGGCTGGTGTAGCTCAGTGGATTGAGCGCGGGCTGCAAACCAGGCATCGCAGGTTCGATTCCCAGTCAGGGCACATGCCTAGGTTGCAGGCCATGTCTCCCAGCAACCTCACATTGATGTTTCTCTCTCTCTTTCTCTCTCTCTCTCTCTCTCTCTCTCTCCTTCCTTTCCCTCTCTAAAAATAAATAAATAAATAAAAATTCCATAACAGCAATGTGCCATTTCCACAGGTTAAATTCTGACATAGTTCCTCAGTGTAATCTATTTATTCTTTCTCTTGCAATATAAGTAGTGAAAATAAAGTACATTAAATGGGAATTTTGCCTATAAGCATAATGATTGAAATTCACCTTGTTGATGGATAAACACATGGATTTTTTTTTAATTTTTGAATTTATTAGGGTGACATGGTTACTAAAATTATAATATTTCAAAGCATACAATTCTGTAATTAATTAAAATGATTATAATTCTATAACACATCTGTATATTGTATTGTGTATTCACTACCTAAAATCAAGTTTCCTTCCCTCACCATTTATCTATCCTTTACCTTCTTCTAACTCCTCCTTTCCCCTTTCCCTCTGTTAATCATAATACTGTTGGATCTGTCTATGGGTTATTTATTTGTTTTATTTTGCTTAATTCCTTCACCTTTTTCACCCTGCATCCTAATCCTCCTTCCAGCTGACAGCTGTTAGTCTCTTCTGTGTATCCATGAGTCTGTTAATTTTATTCATTAGATCCCATGTATAAGTGCAATCAGATGATATTTGTCTTTCACTGACTGGCATAATAATCTCCAGGTCCATCATGCTGTGGTGAAAGCTAATATTTTCTTCTTTTTATGGTCAAGTACTATTCCATTGTGTAAATATACCACAGCATTTTTATTCACTCATCTATTAATGGCACTTGGGCTGCTTTCAAATCTTGGCTATTGTAAATAAAAAATAGTCTTTCAAATTAGTGTTTCAGGTTCCTTCTAATATAGTCCCAGAAGCAGAATCACTGGGTCAAAAGGCAGTTCCATTATTACTTCTCTGAGGTGTCTCCATACTGCTTTCCACAGTGGCTGCCCCAATCTGCATTCTCATCAACAGTGCAAGAAATTTATCTTTTCTCCACATCCTTGCCAACACTTGTTGTTTGTTGATTTACTGATGATGGTCATTCTGATAGGTACGTGGTATTAGCTCATTGTAGTTTTAATTTGCATTTCTCTGATAATTAATCACATTGAGCATCTGTCCATATGTCTATTGGCCATCTGTACGTTCACTTTGAAGTGTCTATTTAGATCTTTTGCCCTTTTTTTTTATTGGATTGTTTGTTTTCTTGATATTGAGATTTATAAGTTCTTTATAAATTTTGGATGTTAACCCCTTACCAGATGTATCATTGGCAAATATGTTCTCCTATTCAGTGGGTTGTCTTTTTATTTTGTCGATAGTTTCTTTTGCTGTACAAAACCTTTTTAGTCTGACAAAGTTTGAAACTTTGTGTTTAAAGGCAAAAAAAATATTTAAAACAAGATGGGGCATATCTTATTAGGTAGAGAAAGTAATACAGGTTTTTGGACATAGATTCAAGGTAACTAAACCAAAACACAATAAAGAGAAAGCAAAGTCCAAAGATTAGGATCTAGGTAAGCTTCAGTTTTAATTGACATCTGAGCTGTGTTGGCTGTAAGACTTGCAATTTAATGTTAACATTATCTCTTTCACTGTTCAGGTGTATATTATTATCTGTTCTTTGATTTATATAGAGCAACAGGTACATGTCAATTATTTTCCTTTTTCACAACCTTAGAAATTTGTAATCACCAAAATAAATGTTATTCAATAAAGAAGAAGAAGAATCCATGTGTTAAGTCATCAGATTCACTATCGCTTTAATCAGTCTTATATGGGCTTTTCATCCTTCTTCATTCCATCCACCTTGGGAGTCGGGTTACAGGTAACCATGCTAAAAGTGTCTCAAATAAAAATAGCACTAATGTGTTTATTTTTCTGTAAAGAAATTTTGTATAAGTAATTTATCTTTTTATAAGGGTACTATCATTCTTAAGATTGATATTGCCATAGTAACTGTTCAATAGACATTTAGCCCATATGAGGGAAGACAAAAAACAAACAAAAAATCATTATTTAAAGAGAAAGACCATACAATATAAACAAGACACCATGCTCATTAGGAGTCTTCTGTCTTGAGCATATAGCCAATAAGTTAAATGAATGGCTTTAGAGGGAATACCTAGCATTTCAAGAGAGCTTGGCCTTAGATGTAAGATTAGTTAGCATCAGTGACAGGAAATTGAAAACATCTAAATGTACAATGTTAACATGTATCACTATACTTAACAATAGTTGGGCTTAACAGACAGAATTTCATTTCACAAGGTTAGAATTTTACAGAGCGCATTTACAAACCTTTAAAGTTCCTACAAAAACAAGTTCAATCAAAGAAATTGCAGAAAGCAATTTCCATCTATGGGTAAGCAAATAATAAAATATGGCTTTAAGTTAATGCAAGAACTCTGTAAGTAAAGGTCTCAGAAATTGCATTTACACCAAAGTTGCAAGCTGGTAAAAGTAGTTATTAAAATATTTCATATATAGTTTCTTTTCTTCTTAATGTCAGGACTAGCAGTATGTGTAGGAATGGTGTAGTAAAAGCTAGAGATACAGTAAAATATGTTGCATTAGTTCTTTCTTACTAGACTTACAAAATGGGTAAGAATCTGGATTTATCAGATTTTTCTTCAGGTGTGTTTCAGCTAGAAATAAATTAAAAATCTACTATAAAAGCTGTATGAACATCTACACAGTGGTAGGTTTTGCAGCATAATAGTATGCAAGAAGTAATGGTATGAGATAGCAATATCAAATTCTTTACTGAAGTCTCAGTATATCTCTTATCAACAAGCTGAAGTAATCTCTCCTTAGCTCCTATAATATGTCTGAGTATTTGTTTACAGCTTCATCAGGAGCTCCCTGTGCATAGTCTGAAACTGGTTCCCAAACATAAAAGGCAGAGGGAGACCAAAGGAAGAGGTAGATAACTCCAGATTAGTAGGTAGCAGTTTAAACGAGCAAGGGAAGCTTACTTATGAGGTTTGTGCTGGGCAGTCACAGGATGAGTAGATTTCTGTACCTGCTCATCAAATCTTAAAAGTACTGGCCTCATCTGAATTTAGTCATGAATACTATCCAAATGATATCAACAACACATTGCTCTCTCAAGATGCTACTATACCACATACCTATTAGAGTGTCTAAACTTCAGAAAACTGATGACACCAAATGTTGACCCGGATACAGAATAGTGGAAACTCTCATACACTGCTGGTGAAAATGCAAAATGATACAATCACTTTGAAAGATGATTTGATGGTCTCTTACCAAACTAAATACACTCTTACCACACAATCTAGCAATCACACTTCTTGGTATCTACCCCCAAAAGTTGAAAACTTATGTCCACAAAATATTTTCACAAGTGCATATACAATAGCTATTCATAATTACCAAAACTTGGAAGCAGCCAATATCTCCTTCAGTAAATGAATGATTAAATAAACTGATTAAATAATGAAATAACATTTATTTTATTTCAAATCTCACATTATACCTTACCCTTGTCTTACTTCACTTTACATTCTTCCTGCCCTTTCTTATTTTCATTTTAATATTTTTATCCCTTTCTAAGTCTTATTCCTAATCCTTACCCTTATGATTTCTCCTCCTTCTGTCCTATCAAAATCACTTTTCTTTCCTTTAGTCAGCTCACATTCTTTTTCCTTTTTTATAATATTCTTATCTTCTTTTTGCCTTTAAAAGCATTGCTTGCTTGTTATGGATATTGAAATTATTGCTGTTTTTCCTTCAATTTTATTCCTATTTGTTCAATATTTTTAATTTCAAATCTCATAGGTTACTCTCTCCCAGTGTTATTACATATTTCCTTCCTCCTGCTCTTGCTTATTTGAGTTTAGAATTTTATATTTTCCCTCTCTTAGCCTGGATTCTATTCCTTATTCTTATTATTTCTCCTCCATTTATCATCTCAAAATCATTTTTCTTTACTATAGACATTTCATATTCTTTTTTCTCTGTCTTATCATATTCTCTTTCCAACTTTATTAATCTTTGTTTATCTGTCATTGTCATTGACTCAGTTGTGTTTATTCTTCAATTTTGTTCCTATTGCCTCACTATTTTTAAAATTTTATTTCAAACCTCATGTTATACCCTTATCTTTTCTTACTCCATTTGCCATCACACTTCTTTTTTTAACTTAAATTTTAAAGTTTATTTTCTCCCTTTCTTTGCCTTGCTTCTATTCCCTACTGTTATTATTTCATCTCCCTCTTTCCTCTCAAGACATTTTTTCTCTCCTTTGGTCATCTCATATTCCTTTTTTCCTATTCTTAAAATAGTCTCAATCATTTTCCACATATGTTAATCTCTGCTCACTTGCTATTGATATTACTGATGTGGGAGGGGAATATTTTTGCTGGTGCGTGTTTTGTTTTCTGGGTAGTTTTGCTTTGTTCTGCCAAAACCTATACAAAAGAATACAAGATGTAGTGGGGATATGGCTCTCAGTCAGCCAGCCAGAGAGGAGAACCCCACAATGAATGAACTCTCAGTAATTAAACACAAGTACAGCCAGAGAGTCCACATAAGCTGAATGAAGGGCATCGCTAGAGCATCCAGATCAGATAAAAGAGACTGCACCACTGAATCCCGCAGAACTCCTACCATGGAAGGCCACCCCATGAAAACAGAAAAGTAAACAAGAGCAATCTGAGATGCAGAGACAAACAAAAAATCACCTAAATGGGGAGACAAAGAAACAATATCCAATCTAAAGAAAAGGGGAGGTCCCCAGAAAAAGACATAAATTAAATTTAGGCAAGCTATCAAACACAGAGTTCAAAATAATGGTTGTAGGGATGCTCAAGGAGCTCAGTGAGAACTACAAGGAACTTTATGGGAGTTGCAACTAACTTAGTGGTAACTATGGCAGCATAAAAAAAGACATCAAAACTATGAATAAGACCAGGAGGAAATGAAGAATGCAAATTAGAAATTAAAAATATACTGCAAGGAATTAAAAGCAGGCTATACAAAGCAGAGAGAAGCAAGATGTAAGACAACAACAACAAAACAGTCACAGCAACAAAACAAAACAAAAAAAGACTAAAATAAAAACCCAAATCCGAGGATAGTTTAAAGAGATTCAGGACAACATGAAACATAACATCATTCACAATCACAAGAATATCAGAAGGAGAAGAGAAGGAAAAAAGGATAGAAAATCTGTTTGAAAAAATAATGACAAGAAACTTCCCTAATTTGGTGAGGGAAAATATTGTACAAGTTCAGGAAGCACAAAGAGTACCAATTAGATGAACCCAAAATGTCAACTCCAAGATACATCATAGTTAAAATGCCAAAATTTAAAGACCTACAATCTTAAAGACAAGCAAAGGTAAAACAGCTAATAACATACACGGGAGCTCTGATAAGGCTATCAGCTGTTCAACAGAAATACTACAAGCCAGAAGGGATTGGCATAAAATATTCCAAGTAATGAAAATCAAGGACCTACAACCAAGACTTCTCTATGCAACAAGACTCTCACTTAAATAGAAGGCAAAATAAACATTATCCTAGACAAAAGAAGGCTAAGTGAATACATCTCCACCAAGAGATTTTTGCAACAGATACTAAAGGAACTACTTTAAGATGAAGAAGAAATGAGATGGGAGGCAGAGGGACAGAGAGAAAGGAAAAAATACAAAGGGAAAAAAGACAATGAACAAATACATATCAATAGTAACCTTATGTAAATGAATTAAATGGTTCAATAAAAAAGGCACAGAGTAGCTGAGTGGATAAGAAACATGATCTGCATATCAGCTTTCCAAAAGAGATCCACCTCAGAACAAAAGATCTATACAGGTGGAAAGTAAAGAAATGGAAAAAAATATTCCAAGCAAATGGACATGAAAAAATAAGGTGGGGTAGCAATACCTATATCAGAAAAAATAGATGCTGAAACAAAGGCCATAACAAAAGACAAAGAGGGTCACTACACAGTACTTAAGGGAGTCTTCCAACAAGAGGATATAACCTCTGTAAACATATATGCACTCAACACAGGAGCACCTAAGTACATAAGAAAAATCTTGGAAGACTTTAAAAGGAGATCAACAAGCAATATAGTCATTGTAGGGGATATTAACAACGCACTGTCAACAACAGATTGATCTTCCAAACAAAGAATATTGGCTATTTTGGCTATTGTGGCTTTGAACAACACTCTAATTCAAATGGACTTCATTGATATTTAGAGAACATGTCACCCTAAAGAGCAAACTATACGTTCCTTTCAAATGCATATAGATCATTTTCAAAGATACACCACATGGTAGGACACAAAATAAACCTTAACAAATTCAAGAAAATTGAAATCACATCAAGCACCTTCTCAGATTACAATGGTTTGAAACTAGAAACTAACTTCAAGTAAAAAATTCAAATACATGGAGACTAAATTATATGTTATTAAATAATGGGTGAGTTAACAATGAGATCTAAGAATAAATAAAAATATCAGGAAACAAATGAAAATGGATACACAATAGTACAAAACCTGTGGGACACAGGAAAGGGTATCCTGAGACAGAAGTGCATAGTAATACAGGCTGAGCTAAGGAAGATAGCAAAATCTCAAATGACCCAACCCTACATCTACAAGAACTAGAGTAACAACAACAAAACAAAGACCAGAGTGAGTACAAAGAAAGAAATAATCAACATTGGAGCATAATTAAATGACATGGAGACTAAAAACACAATCCAAAGAATCAACAAATCCAAGAGCTGGTCCTTTGAAAAGATAAACAGAATTGACAAACCTTTAACCAAGCTCATCAAATAGAAAGAGGACCAAAATAAATACAGTAAGAAATGAAAGAAGAGAAATAACAACCAATACTACAGTTATACAAAGGATTGCAAGAAACTACTATGAACAACCAAGAAACTAGACAAGTTAGGTGAAATGGACAAATTTCTGGAAACATGCAATCCCCCAAAACTTAATCAACAAGCAGGAAAGACGAGCAGACCAATAACAGCCAGCAAAATTGAAGCAGTAATCAGAAACTACTTGCCCACAAAAGTTCTTGACCAGATTGCTTCACAGGATAATTTTAGTTACTAAACATTCAAGGAAGAACTAACACCTATCCTTCTCAAATTATTCCAAACAATTCAAGAACAGAGAAGAATTGTAAACTATTTTTATGAAACCAGTACTATGCTAATTCCAAAACCAGGCAAAGATACAGCAAAGAAAGAATATTACAGACCAATATGTCTGATGGATATAAATGCTGAAACCCTCAACAAAATACTGGCAATCCAGGTCCAACAATACATTGAACAGATCATACATCACAATCAAGTGGGATTCATTCCAGACATGCAACTATGGTATAACATTTGCAAATCAAAAAAAATGTAATACATCACATAAACAAAATGAAAGCCAAAAATCACATGATTATATCAACAGATGCTGAAAAAGCATTTAACAAAATCCAGCACTCATTTATGATAAAAACACTGAGCTAAATGTGAATAGAGGGGGCATACCTCAACATAATAAATGTCATATACAGAAAAAACTAGTGCCAACAACATATTCAATGGGCAAAGATAAAAGCATTTCCTGTAAGATCAGGAACAAGCCTGCTTTCACCATTCCTATTCCATATAGTACTGGAAATTCTAGCCAGAGTAATTAGACAAGAAAAAGAAATAAAAGTCCTCCAAATTGCAAAGGAAGAAGTAAAACTGTCATCATATGCAGACAACATGAAAACCCTATAGTTTCCACCAGAAAACTATTTGACCTAATTAGTGAACTCAGTAAAGTGAGAGGATACAAAGTCAATGATCATAAATTGGTGGCATTCTTGTAAACCAACAATGAAGTATTAGAAAGAGAAACTAAGAAAATATCCAATTTACTATAGCAACAAGGAAAATAAAGCACCTAGGAATAAGTTTAACCAGTGTTCTATACTCAGAAAACTATATAACACTGAAAAAAGATGTTGAGGAGGATATAAATAAGTGGAAGTATATACCATGTTTATGGATTGGAAGAATTAAGATCATTAAAATTTGCATACTACACAAAGCAATTTATAGATTCAATACAATTCCTATTAAAATACCAATGGCATATTTCACAGCTATAGAACAAATATTCCAAAAATTTATATGACACAAAAAAAGACCCTGAATATCCTCAGCAATCCTGAAAAAGAACAAAGTTGGATCACAATACCTGATATTAAACTATACCACAAGGCCACTGTAATCAAGACAGTCTGATTCTGACATAAGAACAGACACACAGATCAATGAAACAGAATAGAGAACCCAGAAATCAACCCATGTCTCTATGGTTAATTAATATCCAACATAGGGGTCACAAACACACAATGGAATAAAAACAATTTCTTCAAAAATGATATTGGAAGAACTGGACTGGTACATGAAAAAAATATGAAACTAGACCACTATCTTACACCATACACCAGAATAAACTCAAAATGGTTAAGGACCTTTAATATAAGTAATGACACCATGAAAATCCTAGTGGAAAATAGGCAGTAAAATTTCAGGACCTCATGTAGCAGTACTTTTTTGATATATTTCCTAGGGCAAGGGATAAAGGAAAGAATAAACAAATGGAACTACTCTGAAATAAAAAAATTCTTCATGGCTAAAGAAAACAATATCAAAATAAAAAGGGAAGTAAATGTATGGGGGACATTATTTGCCAATGATACACTGGATGCCGGAGTCCAGCTCCTGCAGGTCCAGGGAATCCCTATGGAAGGAACGGCATCGGCGAGGAATGACAGGAGACTTGGTGTTTTTAAGCTCACCAGCTGGGCATCTCTGCCTTGCTGGGATGAGTGCTTCATTTTTATACTTTGGGGTAAGCATATGTGGCAATCTGGGAGCAAAAAAAAATTTGTTTTCCAGACTACACTTACTTTGTAATTGTTCTGTAGAAAGCAACACATGTTGTATAAAATACAATTGAGCAGTTAGATACTTTGCAGTTTGCAAGCCTTATCTATATTGATATTATCTCTCTACCTGAGCCTCTTCCTTCTACTTATTTTGACACCTTATTTTTTCAAGCTTAGGTATAAGTCTTATGGTTAACATGTAAAGCCACAAGTTGCTAGAATAGGGGTACATTTGGGTCTGGGCATTTTACCAAGTGACTGAGAATACAGGGTCTGTGGTCATAGTGATTAATATCTGTATCTCACTTCTAAATCTGCTTTACTAGGGGATTTCAGTCTGACTAATCTACTCGGGGAAGTTCTAGTCGGGACTGGCCATTTGGTGGGCATAATTGTATTATCATGAAATACCTCCCATTTTAGGAAACTCCTAATCAAGTCTGGGGTACAAGGTTGGATTTGGAGTGGTTATGTAGTCATCACTTACCTTATCCCTTATACTTCTCAAGAAATTCTCATTCTCATCATCTGCTCCACTACGTATAGAAATAAAAATGATCCTAAGCACAGGCAAGCAAAAGAGAAACAATACAAGGAGATTCAGGTGCTTTTCCCTGCCGAGCCTGCTGTGCAGACACGCAGCTCCCTCTGTGACTATCATACAACAGGGATGGGTTGGCTCCCAACAATTGGACAAAAGTTTGATCTCCAAAATATAAAAAGAACTCATATGCCTCAACACCAGGAAGACAAACAACCCCCAAAAAGTGGTCAAAGGACCTTAGTAGACACTTCTCCAAGGAGTACATATGGATAGCTCATAGACATATGAAAAAATGTTCAACATCAGTAGCTGTCAGAGAGATGAAACTTAAAATTACAATGAGACATCACCTCACTGCTTTCAGAATGTCCATCATTAATAAGTCAACACACAAGTGTTGGAGTGGATGTGGAGAAAAGGGAACCTTAGTGCCTTGTTGCTGGGAATGCAGACTGGTGCAGCTACTGTAGAAAACAATATGGAATTTTCTCAAAAAAATTAAAAATGGATCTGCTTTTTGACCCAGTGATTCCACTGCTGGGAATATACCCTAAGAGTCTTGAATCACCAATTCAAGAGAACTGAATCTTGCCTATGTTCATAGCAGTGTTATTTATAATAGCCAAGTACTGGAAACAGCCTAAGCACCCATCAGTACATGAGTGGATCAAAAGACTATGGTACATTTACACAAGGGAATACTATGCTGCAGAAAGAAAGAAGGAACTCCCATGTTTTACAACAGTATGGGTGAAAGTGAAGAATACTATGCTAAGGGAAATCAGCCAGTCACCAAAAGACAAATACCATGTGATCTCACTTATAAGAGGAATCTAATGAACAAAATAAACTGATGAGCAAAATAGAACCAGAGGCAGAGGTGTGGAAACATGGAACAAACTGTCAGTGACCAGAGTGGAGGTGGGGAAGGGTATAATGATGGAAAGAAGGAGAAGGGACTGGTCAAAGAACAGGTATGAATGACCCATAGACATGGATCACGGTGTGTAGTTGACTGCAGGAGAGGCAGGGCGGGGGGTAGGCTGGGCAGAGGAAAGCAAAGGAGGAAAAATTGGGACAACTGTAATATAATAGCAATAAAAAATCTAAAAATATATAAATAAATTTTTAAAACGTTAAATCTCCCCCCAAATCCTACCAAATGTACCGCTCTGGAGAAAGATGTTGATAATGGGAGGCTATTATGTATGGAGATGGGTGGTATAAGGGATATCTCTATAACTTCATCTCAATTTGCTGTGAATCTAGAACTGCTCTTAAAAGCTAAGCCTATAAAAATATCATTTAGGTCAAATAGATTGATAATGTTGTTTAGGTTGTCAGTATCCTTATGGTTGTGTATCTTTTTGACTAATTATGTTTTATAGGTCAGTTTCATGTTCACAGCAAAATGAAAAGAAAGGTACAGAGATTTCCCAAATAATATACCCCTGCCACCAGATAACTATAGGTTTTCCATTATTAGCATCCACCACCAGGGTGATACATCTGAGAATGCCATTTTTTCTTCACTTTTGAAGGATAATTTTACACGTTCCTTTCCCCACTGCCTGCTGGAGGCAGAAGGGTATTTTTCTCGTATATATATATATCATGCATGGGAACCTGGTTGATATCACACAGGAAAATCCCATAATATTGTGGTGGAGGGGGTGCTATAATTGGGTTTTCCTGGAGTTAACTGTCAGAGTTGTTGACATGAAGCCTCTATACTTAGCCAGTTACAGTTCAGGTTTTCTTGCCCTGGCACTGGTAGTTTTCTGGGACAGTTTCTGCTCTTGTCTCTGTTCTGGTAAGCAGTGACTCCCTGTGTTTACCTCTTTCTCCAATCTTAAGGGTAATGATTTGCCCGGTATTCTCTTCACTCTTATCAATCCAAGATGAGCTATTGATATTTCATTCTAACCTCTTACTTGTTATTAGGTTGAAGTAGCAAATGATAAACTTCTTATATGTGGAAATAAGAGCAGTCTGTCTTTTTTCTTAATCATTGAGAGACACACAGAGAGAAAGAGAAGTTGAAATGTCTGATTGTAACCGTGGATTTGGCTAAACTCATTACAGGGCTTCCAATTTTATTTCACATATTTTAAGGCTCAGTTATTATGTACACACACACTTGGTATCATTAGGTCCTTTTGCTGTAATGACATTTTATCATTATTAAATGACCTTTCTTACATTCATAGTATTATTACTTAATCAGAAATTCTATGTACTCTCATACTATTATAGTCCCCTAGATTTCTTCAGTGTTAGCATAATATATTTTTACACCTTTTTACAATTTATATAATTACATCTTCATATATAAAATCTGTTTTATTATAAGCAGCATATGTAGGACTCTTACTGTTTTATCCAATCATAGTTTATTTATCAGTTTAACAGTTAGTCAACTTCTATATTGCTTCTTATATGGGAATATTAAAAATAAAATTACTAGGAAAATTCACATGCAAGTCTTTTATAGATATGTGTTCATTTTTCTCTAAGGTAATTACCAGTGAATGTTGTAAGTCTTATATGATGGGTATTTTAAATTTTTAAGTATTCTCTAAACAGTTTTCTAAAGTACTTGTACTATTTTACACTCCTACTATCAAGTTATAAAAGTTCTAGTTACTGTGAAGCCTGCTGAAATGTGATCTTTTCATTATTTTTATTTTATTTTTAAGCTATTCATGTATATAAAAATCAGCATCTTAATGTGGATTTAACTTACATTTCCCTAAGTTTGAGCACTTTTCTATGTGCTTATTTTACATTTTCAGTCCCTTAGTTATGTGTCATATGTGTTTTATATATTCAGAAAATTTTTAAATGTAATTTTATTTTTAGCTACACATTTACAATTTCTGATGTTTTTTGTTCCATCATGTACCTTTAATTTTCAATCTGTTTTCATTATTCTTGAGCCTGAATATTTTTTATTTCTTCTATAGTATTAATCTGTTATGACAAATGTTCTCACTTTTAGTTCATATGAAAATGCTTTCATTTTTGTCTTAATGTTTAAAGGACATTTTTACTGGAATTAGAATTTTGTTTTTTATTCGGCAATTAAAATAATATTTAATTGATTTATTCTTTTTATTATTTTTAAATGAAAGTAACCCATCATTTCTGTCATTGTTCCCATTTCTGTTCTTCATTTTTAAATTTCTTATTCCAGATGTTTTTATTAAATATAAATATGAATATCTATCTTTTCAGAGTGTTATTTAATAATCTGCTTTGAAGTTGATTATTTAAGGAGAATATTTATCAGTTGCAATGTCTCAATTAACATGTTCTATTCTCTTTTCATGGTGATTTTATATGAAGTTGGTCTGAGTATTTTGTTTGTACCTTGGAATTTTGTGTGCTCTGTTACTTCAAGGTATCTTCTTCTACCAATAAATATAATTAAGACAATTTTTTTATTTATTTTATTTTTATTGCATTTTCCATTACATTTCAGAGCAACTGACTAGCTTTGTTTCTCTTTTGTTTTTGTAAAATATTCAATTTCCTTCTCTTGGTTCTCTCTCTCTCTCCTTCCTTCCTTTCCCTCTTTCCCTTCCTCCCTTCCTTTCTTCCTCCCTTCCTTCCTCCCTTCCTTCCTTCCTTCCTCCCTCCCTCCCTTTCTTTTTTTTTGACCATACCTGATTCTCTTGCAGAAGCACAGTCCCTGGAAACAGTGCCTCTCTGAAGGTGACATGAGTAGTTGTGCTTACATTCAAGTCTCTGTTTTAGGTGACACTGTGAACTGACAATTCCCAGCAATGGATCCAGGATCTGGCACTGTGCATTTGACATTTTTTTGTTCATGTCATACATGTACATGGCACAGTTTTTATTTTTATCAAGTTATCATGATAATATTATTCTATTGATTTGCACAAAATTATGTAAAAAAGATATAAACCAATATATTAACTTTGATCCTTCTGATAAAATAGCTTAAACATGAAAGCTTTTAGATTTCAGAAGGAATATTTTTAGTTAAAAGGATGACTAACACAGGGTAAATATGCAATTAAGAATATCGTATATCTAGTGATAGCTGAAAAATATGCACACCTAATCAAGCCTCTACCTTCTGTTATATTACTGGTATCAACAGCAAAAGAAATGTCCATGCAGCCAAAGAAATAAATAAAACCAAATAAAACTTGACAAGGGGAGCTTAAAATTGAAGACTGAAACAAAAAATAATATAAACAATGAATTTGAAGATATAATCTCTATATAGGAAGGAGAAAGGCTGTCAGAAAAGAGAAAAAATTTGCCAAAGTATAATTTATGATGGATTATTTGAAGACAATAATATCGTCATAAACAGTAGCATCTAACCACAATATCAGAAATATAAAATGGTCAATATGTCAATTTTAAATATACTTGCAAATATTGGGTTGGTCAAAACATCAATGTTTTTTTTATTTTTCCATAGAATAAAAGACACATTTTTCACTTTCACCAATATTATATTGATTTTGATGTTTGAGTATGCTGGCCATCACCTGTGAGTATAACACTGATAATTCTCAGTTCACATCTCAATTTGATGAACATCAACTTCAACTAGTCTATCTGACCATGGAACATCATCCAGAGAGAAATCTCCAGCATGAAATTGTGCAAACCACTTTGACATATTCAATCAGTCACAGCACCTTCTCCATACACTGCAAAAATCTTTTTTTGTGTTTTACTTATGTTTTTAACTTTCTTAAAATAATAAAGCAAAATATGCTGGAAAATTGCATATTTTCTTTCATCTTCAATATTAAAATGGCTACATAAATTTTCACCAATTTTGATAAGTATTTTTTAAATGCACACTGATGTGACAGATGTCACAATACAATCTAACAAAATTATCCTAAATGAAGTTAAAGACAACTAAGGGCTACCAGAGCCATCTTATTGGAAAAAACAAAGGAACTTTTTGGCCAACCCAATAATTTGACACACTTTGAATTGAGAAGTTGATTCCCTTCTCCTGAATCTGGGATAGCTTTCCTATAACATGTGGCCCCTACAATGGCCCCAATAAAACAATTTATTTCTGTATAAGAAGTTGTTATGGGCTGAATTATTTACCTTACATAATTCATATTTTGAAGTTCTTATCCTCATTATTTCAGCATGTAACAGTATTTAGAGACAGGGCCCTTAAAATGAGCTAAAATGACACCATTAGGGCGGGTTCTAATCCAATCTAACTGGTATTCTTTTTTTTTTTTAAATTTTAATCATTGTTCAAGTACAGTTTTCTCCCTTTTACTCCCATTACAGCCCTCTCACCCATCCCTCCCCACTTCCCTCTCATTACCACCCTCCCCCTAGTTTTTGTCCATGTGTCCTTTAACTTTGTTCCTGTAAACCCTTCCCCTTTTCCCCTGAAACTCCCTCTTCTCTCCCCTCTAGTCACTTTCAGCCTGTCCTCTATTTCAGTGTCTTTGACTATGTTTTGCTTGTTTCTTTGTTTTGTTGTTTAGGTTCCTGTTAAAGGTGAGATCATATGGTATTTGTCTTTCACTGCCTGGCTTATTTCGCTTAGCATAATGCTTTCCAGTTGCATCCATGATGTTGCAAAGGGTAGGAGCTCCTTCTCTCTTTCTGTTGCATAGAGTTTCATTGTGTAAATGTACCATAGTTTTTTGATCCATTCACTTACTGATGGGCATCTAGGTTGCTTCCAGCACTTAGCTATTGTAAATTGTGCTGCTATGAATATTGGGGTGCATAGGTTCTTTTGGATTGGTGTTTCAGGGTTCTTAGGATATAGTCCCAGCAGTGGAATTGCTGGGTCAAAAGGCAGATCCATTTTTAGTTTTCTGAGGAAGTTCCATAAAGTTTTCCACAGTGGTTTTACCAGTCTGCAGTCCCACCAACAGTGTACTAGGGTTCCCTTTTCTCCACAGCCTCTCCAACACTTGTTGTTTGTTGCTTTGTTAATGATGGCCATTCTGGCTGGTGTGAAGTGGTATCTCATTGTGGTTTAATCTGCATCTTGCTGATAGCTAGAAATATTGAACATCGTTTCATGTGTCTTTGGATCCTCTGTATGTCTTCCTTGGAGAAGTGTCTGTTCAAGTCCTTTGCCCATTTTGAAATCGGATCTCTTGTCTTCTTAGAATGGAGTCATGTAAGTTCTTTATATATTTTGGAGATTAAGTCCTTGTCTGAGGTATCATTGCCAAATGTTTTCCCATATAGTAGATTCTCTTTTTATTTTGATACTGTTTTCTTTAGCTGTGCAGAAGCTTTTTATTTTGATGAGGTCCCATTTGTTTATTCTTTCCTTTATGTCCTTTGCTCTAGGGGACAAGTCAGTAAAAAAGTTTCTGTGTGAAATATCTGAGATTTTCCTACCTATGTTCTCCTCTAGTATTTTAATGGTGTCATGGTTTA
>PVIA01014157.1:0-28374 GCA_004024845.1 Tonatia bakeri
TATAGTTTGCAGTGAGCTCAGTGTAGCTTCCCTCTAGTTTCTGGAAGCTCATTGTGAGCTCGTTGAACTTCCTTATAATCATTGTTTTGAACTCAATATCTGATAGTTGAGTTGCCTCTATTTCATTTAGCATTCCTTCTGGGGCTTCCTCCTTTCCCTTCATTTGCGGATTGTTTCTTTGTCTTCTCATTGTTTCTGAAACTCTTCTTGTTAACCTCTGTTTCTTAACTTGATCTGTTCTTGTTCCTTGTGTTTATGGTGTGATCTTCTGTGGTAGAATACCTGTGAGGATCAGTGGTGTAGTCTCTTTTGGGTATCCTGGTGTTCACAGCTTCCCCCTACTCTTTTTTTGTGATCAGTTGGAGGAGTAAGGCAAAATGGGTGAAGACAGAAAATCAGTATTCTATGATATACAGTAGCAGCCAGTAGAGAAGAGGTGGGAGATCCTTTGTCTATATATAGTGTAAACCGTGATCTTCTGCCCCACTATCTATGTTTTAAAAAGTATGGAATGATAAGACTCTTAGTGGAGAGGAAAGTGTTGTTAGTTGGAACTACAAAGCTATGAGACAGCAAGAGGTCAGATTCTGAGGTAAGGTAGGAATAAAGAATAGTAAATAGGGGTAGTGTGTAAAAGAATAGAGATAACCCCTACGTTAGTAGAGTTTTGGAAATTGCGAAGTGAGTCAAGATCTGTGAGGGGTGTTAAGTTATACTTACAAGTGTATGGAATAAGTCTTATTTATAGTGATATTGAAGCAACAATCTTAGGGCAGATTCTATGAGGTCTAGACAACAAGACTAAGGAGCATAGGATCTTGAGTGGTGTACCAATGGGACCTAAGTGAGGGACAGTAAATTATCAACACATTGTGAATGTGATAATAGGGGGAACCTATCAATCGACAGTATAACCAGATAAGCAAAGAAGATTATGTAGAAAGAAAAGAAAATATTATTGAAATAAAAAATGTCAGAAAAGAAAGAAAAAGATAATATAAATTTGCATGCAAAAACAAAAACAAACAAACAACAACAACCAAAAAACAACAACCAGAAGATGTATTACAGGAGAGATAGATTTGGAGCAGAAGTAATTACACTAAGATGGATGGAAAAGAATCATAAGGAATTGAGAGATATAAAAATATAAAGTTTTTTAAATAAAAAAGTTGCTTAATAAACAAAAACAAGGTAAAATCAAACAAACACCATCGGTAGGATAAGGGGAAAAAAAGAAAAAAGAAAGAAAGAAGAAGAAAACACACACACACACAGAGAAAAAGAAAAAATAAACAAAGAAACAACAACAAAAGCAAATTTAAAAAACAAACAAAAAAACAAAAACAAAAAACAAACAAAAAACTCTTGTTGGTTTCTGACTGGCCAAATCAGTGTTTCTGTTCCTGCCAGCGCAAGCAGGCTGAGGAGGGAGCGGTTAGACTGCCTTTCCCCTTTCTAAGACAGAACTCAGTCAGACTCAGGGCTGGCCACTAGCTTTTCCCAGAAACTATTGCTGTCTCTGTCTGGGCTCAGGGCGCAAGCTGCAGAGGTGGCAAGGCGTTGCGCCCCTCCCCCAGCTTCGCCACCACAGGCTTTACGCTCAGCGAAGCACCCGCCTCTCTTCCGGGGTCACGGTGCCTGGGCCGAGACTGTGAGGGGGTCCCATACTTCCCCTCATGGGCTCCTGGTTCTCGGGAAGCGCCGTCTCTCCTCCGGTCTGGAGACTCACCCTCTTGGGTTTGGGAAGGGTCACGCCCTTCCCTTTGCCTCCGCTGTGGACCCCAGGACCTGGGAATAGCTTTGTCTTTTCTGGGTTCTCCGTTTGAGTGAGGTATCCGGCAGGGCGCGCGCCTGTGCCCAATCGTCTCAGCTCTGGAAGCCCTTCCCTTGTTCCCAGCTGTGGGGTCTCAGTCTTCCCCCAAACCACACACACCCCTGTTTGGGGGTGCGGGTGCCCACGGGAAGGACTCCACCCCCACAGCAAGGTCTCTCTTGGTCCGGCAGACTGGGTACTCACTGTTCTCCGTGGATGTGCACAACTCCTGCGCTTCTGCTTTCCAACTCCTGACTCGTAACATACTGCTTTGATTCCTATAATTTTTTCTAGTATTGTAAATAGAATCATTTTCTTAATTTTCTTTTTCAGATTGTTCATTGATGGTATAGAAACATAACTGATTTTTGTATGTTGATTTTGTACCCTGAAACTTCATTGAATTTATTCATTCACTCTTATAGTATTCTTGTGGATTTTGTTGGTTTCTTATACACAGAATCATGACATCTGAAAATACATAGAGCTTATGTCTTCCTTTCCAATTTTTCTTTTTTCTTTTCTAATTCCTTTGGCAAGGACTTTCAGTATAATGTTGAATAGCAGAATAAAAGTGAACATCTTTTCCTTGTTCTTTTCTGTTGTTTATTGTTGTTATTGTTGTTCAAGTACAGTTGTTTCCATTTTCCCCCCACCATACTCCCCTACTCTCCTTTGGCTTTGTTCACGGGTCCTTTATTCCTTAGCATGGCGAATAGCATTTATGCTAAACCCACAGCTAACATCACACTCAATGGTGAAAAATTAAAAGCTTTGCCACTGAGATCAAGAACAAGGAAAATAACCTTTTCCACCATCAGTTTTGAATGGTATAATTTTACATTTTGTTAGTGACTTTCCAAACTATTTTTGTAAAGACTATAATGTTTCTCTCATATGGTTATTCGGGTCTTTGTTCCATGATTCCTACCATCAGCCTGTGACCCTGCAGAAATTTTCTTGGATGCCTACATCAAATGAGAAGAGAAAGCATAAAATATCTTTGATTTCTTTGAATTCTTTCAACAGATGCTACCTGGCAAATCATTTCAGTATGAGGAAATTGACATAATGGCCACTTGTGTTTGTCCTTAATGATCCACCAGGCATATCAAAACACAAAGCTACAAGTTTTGTATGTATTATTCATTTATTTATATTAAACTTATTAAGGTATCATTTGCTCATGCCATCATATAGGTTTCAGATGTACATTTCTATGATACATGATCTGTATTATTGTATTGTGTGCCCAGCACCCAATGTCAAATTATCTTCCATCACCATATAATTGACCCTGTTTACCCTTTACTACCTCCCCACTCCCTTCCCTCTGGCAACTGCCATGCTGTTATCTGTCTTTGTCCATGAGTTATAGTTCTGTATCCCAAACATGAGTTAAATCATATGGTTTTGAGCATTTTCTGACTGACTCACTTGCTTAGCACAATATTCTCTAGATCCATTCATTTTATCATAAATGGCAGCATTTCATCTTTTCTTATGGCTGAGAAGTATTCCACTGTATAGATGTACCACATCTTCTTTATCGACGCTTCTACAGAAGGATACATTTTTTTTGTCTCCATGTTTTGGATACTGTGAATAACGCTGCAATGAACATAGGGGTGCATATATCTTTGCAAATAGATGTTTCCAAGTTTTTTGGTAGATACCTAAAAGAAAAATTGTTGGGTCCTACAGTAATCCTATTCTTACTTTTTTGAGGACCTCCACACTGTTTTCCATAGTGGCTATACCAATTTACATTCCAACCAGCAGTGAATGAAGGTTCCTTCTACTCCACAGTCTCTCCAATGCTTATTATTATCTGACTTGTGGATAATGGCCATTCTAATAGCTGTGAGGCAGTATGTCATTGTACTTTTGATTTGCATTTCCCTAATAGCTACTGAAGTTGAACATATTTTCATATATCTGTTGGCCAGTTGTATGTCTTCTTTGGAGAGGTGTTTGTTCATGTCCTCTGCCCATTTTTAATTGGATTTTTGTTTGTTTGATGTTGAGTTGTATGAGTTTTTTAATATATTTTGGATGTTAACCCCTTGTTGGAGCTGCTGTTTGTAAACAATATTTCCCATTCAGTTGGTTGCCTTTTTTTGGTTGTCATTTTTTTGTTGTTGTTATGCAGAAGCTTTTTAGTTTTATATAGTCTCATTCATTTAATTTTGTCATAATATTCTTGTTTGGGGGTAAAATTCATAAAATTTTGTCCATTACCAATATCCATAAGTTTAGTATCTATGTTTTCTTATAGTTACTATTTCAGATTTTATATTTAGGTCTTTGATCCATTTTGAATTGATTTTGTTCAAGGGGACAAGTTATAATCTAATTTTGTTCTTTTGCATGTTGCTTTCTAATTCTCCTAGCACCATTTATTGAAGAGGTTTTCATTTCTCCATTGTGTGTTTTTGACTCCTTTGTCAAAATTATTTGCCTATATACTTGTGGTTATATTTCTGGGTTCTCAGTTATGTTCTATTTGTCTGTGTGTCTGTTCTTCTGCCAATACCATGCTGTTTTGATTATCATAGCACTGTAATATAATTTAAAGTCAGGTAGTGTGATGCCTCTGACTCTGTTTCTTTTTTTCAGGGTTGTTTTGGCTATTCAGGGTCTTTTGTGATTCCATCCAAATCTGGTGATTTTTGTTCTATTTCTTTAAAAATGACATTGGAATTTTGATGGCAATTGCATTACATTTGTATATTTCTGGGTAATATGGCTATTTTAACTATGTTGATTCTTTTAATCCATTAGCCTGGAATATTCTTCCATTTTGTTGTTTTTTTAATCTCTTTTAATAATGTTTTATAGTTTCCAGTATATAGGTGCTTCATATCTTTTGTTTAGTTTATACATAGGTATTTAAATCTTTTAGTTGCAATTAGAAAAATAATTGTTTTTGTCTACGGCCATACCACCCTGAACGCGCCCAATCTTGTCTGATCTCGGAGGCTAAGCAGGGTCGGGCCTGGTTAGTACTTGGATGGGAGAAAAATAATTGTTTTGTTTTCATTTCTTTTTATGAAGAGTCATTATTAGTATACAGGAAAGCAGTGAATTTTTGTACATTGATTTTTTATCCTGCAACTTTAGTGTATTTGTTTACTGTTTCTAATACTTTTATGTGGAGTCTTTAGGGTTTTCCATATGTAGAATCATGTCATCTGCTAAAAGTGACACTTCTACTTTCTTCCCAATTTGGATGCCTTTTGTTTCTTTCTCTCACCTGATAGCTTTGGCTAGGACTTCCAGACCTGTGTTGAATAAGAGTGGTAAGAGTGTGCATCTTTATCTTGTTCCTGGGTTTAGAAAAAAAGCATTCCATTTTCACCATTGAATATATTAGCTGAGAGATTGTCATATATTGCCTTTATTACGTTGAGGTATTTTCCTTCTATACTTATTACTTATGAATGTTTTAATAATAAATGGATATATCTTATCAAATATTTATTTCTGAATCTATTGATAAGATCATATTATTTTTATGCTTTGATTTGTTAATGTGGTACTGTACATTGATCACTTTGAATATGTTGAACCCTTTGCATATGTTTTGTTGCATAAAGTCCTTCTGCCTACCCTGCTACCAGAAAACTACAATGCGAATGAAGCTTATCATTCTCATGTCTGCTAGTTATGAAGATGAGGAATGGTAGCTGCTATGAAAAATGCCAAAATTCAGAGCAATTTACCAACCTCTCTATTAATCTCACACTTTTAAAAAAAAGATTTTTTAGAATATTTAATTTATTTATTTTAGACAGAAGGGAAAAGAGGGAGAAAGAGAGGGAAAGAAACATCAATGTGTGGTTGCCTCTCACACATCCCCTAAAAGGGATATGGCCAGCAACCCAGGCATATGTCCTGACTGGGAATCAAACTAGTGACCCTTTGGTTCATGGGCTGGAGCCACACTAGCCAGGGGTCATCTAGCACTCTTAAGAATACTTCAAGTGTTTTACTGGATTCTAAAGTCTGATATAGTTTACTCTGACATTATTTTACCAAATAAATTATTTCAGTCAAGGTACTAAATCCAGGAGCTTTTAATCCGCACTCTTCTGAGACATTATATAATTATCTATTTTTTCTAAATTTATTTTTTTGTTGAAATAGTAAATTAGTCTTGAAAGAACAACAATGATTATGCTCCCTCACTTGTAATCTGACAGTTGCAGACATAGTCCAGGAGGTGCTCTTGAACCACACTTACTGTGTCTCCATGGGTAGGTTTTGGTTCATCTCTTGGCCTCTCACATATATTCTCAGCCATTTATACTACAGCTGGCATTTTAGGTATAAGTGGTTAGTATACAAATCATTTAGCCTGGAGAACCTGTACTGTGGAAAGTGGGTGAACCTCATAATACAGAGAATGATCCTGAATAATTTAAAGAGCAGGAAACTGAGGAAGATGTCAAGGCACAAAATAAACGAAACTCCTGTAGCAAGAAGACTACAATTAACATCACAACTTTTTAGGACAGCAAAAGAGATATGACAATCTTTTAGAACTTATACTGTATTTTTTGGATTATGAGATGCACCCCTAACCAAATTTGGGAGGAATAATGGTCGTTAATGCTGCTGTTGAGTTCTTTTTACATTTACATTGGTGAAATATTATGTTATTTATGTTATTAAATATTTTACCACATTTTTGCTTCATTTTTTTTCCCTATTTTCCTCTAAAACCTAGGTGCATCTTATGATCCAAAAATATGGTAATTTTCAGTATCTAATGCTTAATTTCAGAAATTATTCAGTGTGAAGAAAAAAGGACATAAGTTAACTAAATCTCAACAGAGGACAGCTTAAAATGTCTCCAAAATATCAGCAAAGACCAAGTTCTGGACAAGAAATCTCATACAACTTCGGAGAAACTCATACTAACTCTTCATTTTCAAGTCAAAAGTTACATAAATAATAGATGAAACTGAAAGATACCAGCTCTCAAAATATAGGAAGAAAAAGAAGGGAAGATTAAAGGTATCAAAAAAAAAAGAAATGAATAAAGTCAAAGAAAACATATCTACCCCACAAAAAGGCAAATATAAGAGTTTCAAAAGTTGTTCCTATTAAGTATAAATGAGATAAGACAAAACCAAGTTACATCACAGTATTAAAAAGGTATAAACTGAAAATAAAAAAGAAATAGCATAAGATACAAATGACTGATGAATAATCTACTCAGAAAGAATTCATAACTGACAGTGACCAGAGGTGAGGGGGATGATGGGGGAAAGAAGGGGAAGGGTTTTCAAGGAACATGTATAAAGGACACATGGACGAAGCCAAAGGGAGTAGGTTCAAGGGTGGGAGGTGGGGATGGGTGGGATGGGGGCCTGAGGTGGGGTGAAGATGGAGACAACTGTACTTGAACAACAATAAAAAAAGATAGTGGAATGATGTATTCAAAATACTAAACGAAAGGAATCACTGAACAAGAACAATATATCTAACAAAGTTATACTTTAGATACAAAGGAAAAATAAAGGCTTTCTCGACAAACAAAAACTGAAGGAATTCACCACCACAAGACTGACATTACAAGAAATGTTGAAAGAGCCTCTTCTACCTAAAACAAAAGCACAAAAGTATACAGAACTTTGAGTGAAATGACAAACATAGACAGAAGCAGGTAATTGCAATTCTATTTTCAAAATAAGTTGGTGAACATGTAACATAAAGGTTAAAGGAGAAAATGTTAAAAATCACTCAATTGCAATTTGATAACAAATACACAACATAAAAAGGACTAATATGTGACACAAAGATACAGTGGGAGGTCTATGGTAACTATTAGACACTTTATAAAAACCTAATGGTAGCCACAAAGCAAAAATTTAGAGCTGCTTCACAAAACATTTTTATAAAAGCAAATGGAGAAAGAATCAAAGAAAACAAAACCAAAATAGCAGGCAGAAACAAAAAATAAATAAAAAATAATGAAGATCCAGAGCAACCAGAAGACAAAAGGTAAAATATTTGTAGAAAGTCCTCATATATCAGTAATCACCCTAAGTATAAATGCATTGTACTCACAAAAGGCACATAGTAGCAAGATGGATTAAAAAACAGGATCAAACTATATTTTGACTTTAGGAGACCAATCTCAGCTCCGAAGCTAAACACAGTAGAAATGTATAATTGAAACTATATGATCTTATTAACTAATGTCACCCCAATAAATTTAATTAAAGAAGAAAGCTGGAAAACTACAAATATATACAGAGCAGACAACATTCCACTGAACAACTACTGAGTCAAAGAAGAAATCAAAGAAGAAATAAAAAGCTACGCAAAAACAAATAAAATTAAATATACCACACACAAAAATTTTTGTGATACAACAAAAGTAGTACAAGACAGAAAGTTGATAGTAATACAGGCCTATTCTACAAACAAGAAAAATATCAAATAAGCAATTAAACATTACACCTCAAGGAACTAGAGGAAAGAGTATATAAAGCCCAAAGTCAGTAGAAGGAAGGAAATAAAAGCAATCATAGTAGAAATAAATGAAATAGAGAATACAAATACAACAGTTACATTAGTGAGCTTGTTGCTTGAGAAGATAAACAAAATTGACAAATCTCTAGTTAGACTCAATAAGAAAAAAACAGAAGACTATAGGCTATATACAACCAATTTGGACAGCCTAGAAGAAATATGCAAATTCTTAGAAGCTTACAATCTTCCTACACTGAATAATGAAGAGCTGGACAACCTAAATAGATGAATCACTATTAAAGTAATTGAAACAGAA
This sequence comes from Tonatia bakeri, assembly GCA_004024845.1. Classification (NCBI taxonomy): domain Eukaryota; kingdom Metazoa; phylum Chordata; class Mammalia; order Chiroptera; family Phyllostomidae; genus Tonatia; species Tonatia bakeri. The sequence goes on from PVIA01014157.1 coordinate 8,619, forward strand.
ATCAAACATCCCCCAAAATAAAAGTTCAGGACCACATGGTTTCACTGATGAATTTTACCAAACATTCAAAGATTTAATACCTATCTCTATCATACTCCTGCAAACAATTAAAGAGGAGGAAGTGCTTCCTAAACCATTTTATGAGGCTTACATACCCTGATACTAAAACCAAATAAGGACATCACAAAATAAAAATTGTAGTTCAACATCTCTGATGAACATAGATGCAAAAATCCAGTAAAAAATACAAATGAATACAATACATGAAGAGTTTCATACACCATGGATGCAGGGATGGTTCAACATCTACAAATCTATCAGTGTGATAAACAACGTGAAAAAATAAAGGATAAAAATATGATTATCTCAATAGATTCAGAGAAAAAGCATTTGCAAGAAACAACATTGATTAATGATTAAAACACTAAATAAAGTGAGTATAGAAGGAAAGTACCTCAACATAATAAGGCTATACTATAGTGGACCCCAACCAACTGGAATTATGTTCAGGAGGGCAGGCCCCTTGTAGTAGAGACTTCCCCCACCAGGTGAGTGTTCTAGGAGCCCATCTGTACACTGGTACCAGCTGGTGTTGTTGTGAGAGGCTGCATTCAGCTTCAGTGAATTTTTTTAAGACTATTTCAACACATTCACCCATTTCATGATGGATGATTTATGAGTGCACCTGCCCACCCCAGGCTGAATGTTCAGCAGTTTTAAATGAAAAATGGCAAGATACCTCTGTCCTATTATCCCTGTTCACCCAATCTTGCCCAGAGTGCCTTTTTTTTCCCCCTTGATGAAAAAAGTCATCAAAGGGGAATGTTTTCCTGATGTGGAAGAGATGAAGCAAAAAACAGCTGAAGCATTAAAAGGAATCAAAACTGACAAGTTCAAAAACTGTTTTGAGTAGTGGAAAAATGTCTCAGTAAGTGTATAGCATCAAATGGAGAGTACTTTGAAGGTGACTGAAATTTAAACATGTAAGAATAAATATACAACTTTTATAAATACATTCTGTTTTTTGGGGACCCCTTGTATATGGCAAATGCTCAGCTAATATCATATTCAGTGGTCAAAAACTGAAAGCTTTTTCTGTAAGATCAGGAACCAGAAAAGGATGCCTGCTCTTGATACTTACTCAACATAATACTGGAAATCTAAGCCAGAACTATTGGGCAAGAAAATGAAATAAACAGCATCCAGACTTCTGGCCAAGATGGAAGCATAGGTAGACATACTGTGCCTCCTCACACAACCAAAACAAGGACAACAAAAATTTAGAAATTAAACAAAACAACCAGTACTGACAGAAAATTGAACTGTATGGAAGTCCGACAACCAAGGAGTTAAAATAGACACGTTCATCCAGAACAGTAGGAGGGGTGGAGTCAGGCAGCCAGCTGGAGAGGACTCACAGCCAAGTGGTGGTTGGTGGAACCAGTGAGGGAGTGGATTGTGGAGAGCGCTGGTGCACAAGGTGGCTGGTGGACCGGGTGGTCCCACATTCATGTGCAGAAAAACCAGGTGAAACTGGGGAGCAAGAACAACTACACAACCCAGGGCCCCAGCAAGGGGAAATAAACTCTCAAAACACAGACTGGAAACACCTGTGGGGGTTGAGGTTCTGGAAGAGACTCCCAGCCTCACAGGAGAGTTTGTTGGAGAGACCCACAGGATCCTAGAATGTACACAAGCCCACCCACCTGGGAATCAGCACCAGAAGGGCCCAATTTGCTTGGGGGAAGTGGGGAAAGTAAATGAAAACCAGCAGAGAGCAGAGAGAGTGCCACTATTCCCTCTTGGACCCCTTCCCCACATACAGTATCACAACCCAGCAACTGGGTTGCCCCACCCTGGTAAACACCTAAGGTTCTGCCACTCACTATGTAACAGGCATATCAAGATAAAAAAATGGCCCAAATAAAAGAACAGATCAAAGCTCCAGAAATAATACAACAAAGCAATGAAGAGATAGCCAACCTATCAGATGCACAGTTCAAAGCACTGGTGATCAGGATGCTCACAGAATTGGTTGAATTTGGTCACAAGTTAGATGAAAAAGTGAAGGCTATGCTAAGTGAAATGAAGGAAAATGTACAGGGAACCAATAGTGATGGGAAGAAAACTGGGACTTACATCAATGGTGGGCCAGAAGGAAGAAAGAAACAACCAAACAGAAAAGAAGGAAGAAACAAGGATTCAGAGAAGTGAGGGGAGGCTTAGGAACCCCCAGGACATCTTTAAACATTCCAACATCTGAATTATAGGGGTACCAGAAGGGGAAGAGGAAGAGCAACAAGTGGAAAAGTTATTTGAACAAATAATAAAGGAGAACTTCCCCAATCTGGCAAAGGAAATAGATTTCCAGGAAGTCCAGGAAGCTCAGAGAGTCCCAAAGAAGTTGGACCCAAGGAGGAACACACCAAGGTACATCATAATTACATTAGCCAAGAGTGAAATGAAGGAGAGAATCCTAGAAGCAGCAAGAGATAAGGAGACAGTTATCTACAAAGGAGTGCCCATCAGAGTGTCAGCTGATTTCTCAAAAGAGACCTTGCAGGCAAGAAGGGGCTGGAAAGAAGTATTCCAAGTCATGAAAGGCAAGGACCTACATCCCAGATTGCTCTATCCAGCAAAGCTTTCATCTAGAATGGAAGGCAGATAAAGTGCTTCTCAGATAAGGTCAAGTTAAAGGAGTTCATCATCACCAAGCCCTTATTATATGAAATGTTAAAGGGACTTACCTAAGAAAAAGATGATTAAAAATATGAACAGTAAAGAAAAAAAGTCATCAAATGGAAGGTTAGCAACAGGGAAGTGGGAGGAGGAGAGAAGGGGAAAAGATATAGAGAATAGGTAGCATAGACAATAGGTAGAAAATAGACAGGGGGAGGATAAGAATAGTATGGGAAATACTCCCTCACTTTAGTAGAAGCTAAAGAACTTATAAGTATGACACATGGACATGAACTAAAGGGGGGAATGTGGGTGTGAGAGGGTGTGGAGGGTGGAGGGGGATGAAGGGGGAAAATGGGACAACTGTAATAGCATAGTCAATAAACTAATTAAAAATTATAATAGAAAACAAAGAAAATCTGGAGAAAGTATTTATGGGACTAATTGACTGGTGCAATGATGAGATAAGTGAGAGAAGATGTAAAAGATGTATTTGAGGTTAGTTTTTTAGGCAACGGAGTTGTAACAGATCTCTGTTACAACTGGGCTATATTTGGATTAATTTGGGTTAACAGAAAACCCAAATTATCTCAATTCTTGTTATTGAAAATCTTTCCAAAACCTACGAGTTAGTCTCTTTTCCAAATTTATTGAGTAATGGGATGAATATAATTAAATGTTTACTTTAAGAAAAAGAAGAAAACATGTACAGTAAAATGACAGCAAACTCACAATTATTAACAACCACATGTAAAACAAAAACAAACTAAACAAACAACTAGAACAGGAACAGAACCACAGAAATGGAGATTACATGGAGGGCTAGCAACAAGAGAGTGGGAGGGGGAGAGAGAGGGAAAAAGTACAGAGAATAATTAGCATAGATGGCAGGTAGAAAATAGACAGTGGGAGGATAAGAATAGTATGGGAAATGTAGAAACTAAAGAACTTATAAGTATGACACATGGACATAAACTAAAGTGGGGAAATGTGGGTGGGAGTACTGGGTGGAGGGGGATGAAGGGGGAAAATGGGACAACTGTAATAGCATAATTAGTAAACTATATTAAAAAGAAAAAAATAAAAAACAGCATCCAAATTGGAAAAAAACAGTAAAACTGTCAATATTTGCAGATAATATGATTTTATATGTAGAACACCCTGAAAGATTTCACCAGAAATTATTAGTAAAAATAAATGAATACTGTGAAGTTTCAGGATACAAAGTCAATATAAAAAGTCTGTTGCATTTCTATGTGCTGATAACAAAATATTAGAAAAAGAAGGATAAAAACAGTTCCATTTACAAATGCAATAAAAAGAATAAAATAAGTAGGAATACACTGATCAAAGGAGTTGAAGGACCTGCATATTGAAAACTGAAGGGCATTGTCAAAAGAAATTGAAGGAGATACAAAGAAATAGAAAGGTAATTTATGTTCATGGTTCAGAAAAATTGACATGGTTAAATGGCATATAACCTAAGAGAGATACAGATTCAATTCAAAGCCTATGAAAATTCTATTGGTGTTTTCCACAGGAACAACACAACAAATTCTCAAATTTTTATGGAACCACAAAAGATCCTGAATTGCAAAAGCATTCTTGATAAAAAGAGAATAAAGACAGGTATCACATGTCCCAACTTCAAACTGTACTACAAAGCTATAGTAATCAATGCAGTATGGTATTGGCAGAAAAATAAACAGAGCAGGGGAATAGAATTGATATTTCCAAAATCAATCCATACATAAATGGACAACTAATTTTTTAAAAGATTTATTTATTTGTTTTTAGAAAGGGAGAAGGGAAGGAGAAAGAGAGTTAGAGAAACATCAATGTGTGGTTGCCTCTCGCGTGCTGTCACGCCACTGGGGACCTGGCCTGCAACCCAGGCATGTGCCCTGACTGGGAATCCAACCAGTGACCCTTTCATTTGCAGCTCACACTCAATCCACTGAGCTACACCAGCCAGGGTGGACAACTAATTTTTGACAAAGGAGCCAAGGCCATACCATGGAGAAGAAAAGCCTCTTCAATAAATGATGTTAGGATTTTGGACAACCACATACATGACCAATCATTAAACTAAACTACCATGTTACACCATATGCAAAATTTACCTTAAAATGCATTAAAGACTTGAATGTAAGACCTGAAACAATAAAATACATGGAAGAAAACACAGACTATAACTTTATAGACATTGGTCTCAGAGGTGTTTTTATTCACTTATCTCCAAAAGCAAGGAAGATGAAAGCAAAATAAATGGACTACATTGAACTAAAAATTTTCTTCACAGCAGTAGAAACCATCAAACCATCAACAAATAAGGTAACCAACTGAATGGGAGAAGCTATTAGCAAATGATACTTCTGATAAGGAGCTAATATTCAAACATAAAGAATGCATACAACTGAACACTAAGAGCAAAAAGTCAGCAATCTCATTAAAAAAATGGGCAGAAGATTTGAATAGACATTTTTACAAGGAAAAGACGGATGGCCAAAATACATATTAAAAGAAGTTAAATATCACTTGTTATTTGCAAAATACAAGTCAAAACCATAGTGAGATCGCCTCATGCCCGTTAGAAGGGCTACTATCAAAAGCCAAAAGTAACAAGTGTTGGAGAGGCTAGGACAAAGGGAAACCTCGCATACCATTGGTGCAAAGGCAAATTGGCACAGCTATGATGAAAAATAGTATGAAGACTCCTCAAAAACTTACAAGTAGAACTACCGTATAATCCAGCAATTCCTCTTATAGATATTTAGTCAAAAATTTGAAAGAAGACACTAGTTTGTAAAAATATATGTACCCTTCTGTTAATTGCTGCATTATTTACAATAGGTAAGACATGGAAATAATCTAATTTTCCATCAGCAGATAATTGGATAAAGATGACATATGGTCATCTTTAGAGTGCTATATGGTACATGTATGTATGTTACAAAGTACTCAGGCATAAAAAAGATGAAATATTACCATTTGTGACCACATGGCTGGATTTTGAGGGTATTATGCTAACTAAAATAAGTCAGATAGATAAAGACGAAAACCATTTGATTTCACTCTTGTAATATGAAACAAAAAGTAATAAATGTACTAGCAAAATATACAAAAAGAATCTCATAAATACAAACAAAAGAATGGTGGCTCCCACAGGGGAAAGAAAGAGGGGGACAGGGCAAATTGGGTAAAGGTGAAATATATGGTAATGCAAAGGAACTAGACCTTGGGTGGTGAACATACTATAGAGTATACTGATATTTAATTAAATTGTTTCACACCAGAAATTTATATAATGCTTAATTAAATAAGTTTAATTAAAAATTCACCAACTTACACAGTAATAATTGGAGAATTTTATAATAAGGTTATTTTATAAAAAATTATACCTCAATAAATCTGATTTTAAATAAAGAACACAATTCTAAGGGACTAGCATCTCATTATACTGTTATACTTGAATACTTTGTAGTTTATAGAGTTCTTCACACATACAATCTTATTTTACCTTAAACAGGCAGACTTTGAAAAGTGTGATATTTTAAAAATGTATGAAACATGTGAAGTCCTTTTGAATTTTTTCTATTTTTTCTCATCGGAGCCCCATGTTCCTAGAAGATAGTGAAGCTACAATTGCTTTCACTGTATCATTTAGTATCTCAGCAGGAAACAAATGGCACACTCAAGAAGATTTAATTTAAGAGACTTTAATAAAGGTACTTTTTGCAGAGGTGTTATCAGGATTAAAGAATAAAGAATGATGAAATATCTTGAGTCTAGCAACAGTGTTAAATATTTACCACTTGTAGGTCTGAAGGAGACTAGAATATGGCAGGAGCTAGAGCTGAAGGAGAGGAGGTGACCAACAGGAACCCTCGTCACACAGCTGTAGCAGAAAGAAGGAAAAATATACCATGACCTCTGTCATCTGTACTCCAATTTCTTGCCTCATATTGTGGAATCCAACAGAAAATCAGAAGGCAAGGGGTTCTTTGTTATACAGTCCATAGAGATCAGTGTTATAAGTAACAAAGCAGTTAGCAAAGATAAGGAATAAATATTGCAGGAGCAGGAAGCAAATAGAGACTATACAACACACCCACCATTTTTTGAAGAAGTTTGTCCTTATAAAAATGCTATTACCTTAAATAGTCCAGCAAAGGGCTGACAAGTATACTTAAGTGATGTGACAGAAAAGACACCTCTGAAATTCTATATTAGTGTCTTCTTTTGGATTTTAACAAATTTCTTCACCTGCAAGGATCTTCTTTATTTTTTTCTTTTATTTTTTTAAAAGTAAAAATGAGTCTAGAAGTGGTAATACCACAATATGCTATAGCTTAAAGGAGGAAAACTAGACTACTGTCTGCCAAATCTATGTTGTGGTGATGCCATCCAGGAATTGGAGAGTTGTCTTGAAAAAATAAAAAATTGAAGAAATGAATAACCCACTGCCACCAAGGGCCAGAGCTAGTTGGTAATGATTGCTGGCCCATGTCCAGAAGAGTAGCCTGGTTAGAGCCTAGTCAATTTGATAATAAAGCAAAATGCTACACTTATGCTATTTACAACACACCTTCTCTTTCTGACATTTTGCAAGAACTCATGAAACATTTGCATCCTGCTCAGAAGGATTTGAAGGCCAAAACATTGTATGAATCTTCCTGCTTGAAATATAAAATAAAACTTATGTTTCTAACATGCATGACCTTTAGGTTTTGAAGCAGTAAGCCATTACTGTTGTTCTTCAATGCCTAACACTGACTTCAAAGCTATTTCCTTCTTTCTGACACCTGATAACTAACTACCCTGGGAGAAACAGTTTATCTCTTAGCCTAGGCCTTCAACTTCAGTATAGTAAGAATATATTTAATATTAAGGTAGATGACAAACTAAAAGGCAAAATTAAATGTACAAGTTTTTTAATTCCATCTCTAGCCAAAAAAAATACTTTTTGTTTTGTACACTTTATGTGATAATAAATTAATTTTATATCAATAACCAGGTTCCAGACTACATGTTATGTGCTTTAAAGACATTATCAAATTCATTATATATATAATTAAAAGAAAGTGCAGAGTTTAAGTAGCTATACACTGCTTACATTTCAAGTAAATGGCAGAAATGGAATTTTAACATATGTATAATTTCTTGAGGGATTAGTCATTCTTCTATACTGCCTTATTTTCCTATTTTTTCAATTTCCCCAACTGTTCATCTATCTGAACTGAGCATTTCCCAATATCTGGCTAGAGAAGCTCTATCTATCTTCTACTTCAGTTCATATTGAATGTTTTCTAGGAAGACATTACCCTGTCCTCTTATTTAAAATTAGTCTGCATTATCTGCATGTTTTTCACTTTTTAATATAGCGTCTCATATTCTACCTTATTTTTCACTTATTTTAAAAGTATATAGGACTTCCAGCCAAGATGGAGGTGTGGGTAGATACACTGAGCCTCCTCACACAACCAAAAGAAGGACAGCAACAAATTTAAAAACAAGAATCAATCATAACTGCCAGAAAATTGAACTGTATGGAAGTCTGACAACCAAGAAGTTAAAGAATAAACATTCATCTAGACCAGTAGGAGGGGTGGAGACAGGCAGCCAGGCTGAGAGGACTTACATCAAGGCAGCTGCTGGTGGACTGAGTGAGGCGGTGGCTGGCAGACCAAGTGAGGCAGCAACTGGCAGAACGGGCAGTCCCACATTTGCACGTGGGTAAACCAGGAGGAACAACTGGGGAGTGAGACAGATCATGCAACCCAAGGCTCCAGTGTGGGGAAATAAAGCCTCAAAACCTCTGACAGAAAACCCCCTTGGGGGTTGAGGCAGTGGGAGTAATTCCTAGCCTCACAGAAGAATTCCTTGGAGAGACCCACAGAGTCCTAGAACAAACACAAAACCACCCATCCAGGAATCAGGGCCAGAAGGGCCCAGTTTGATTGTGGGTAGCAGAGGAAGTGACCAAAAGCCAGAAGAGAGCTGAACAATCAGCATTCTTCCCTCTTGGACCCCTCTTCCACAGACAGCATCACAAGGCAGCAACATGAGTTGCCCCGCCCTAGTGAATACCTAAGGCTCCACCCCTTACTATGTAACAGGCATGCCAAGACAAAAAAAAATGGCCCAAATGAAAGAACAGATCAAAGCTTCACAAAAAAATACAAGTAAGCGATGAAGAGATAGCCAACCTATCAGATGCATAGTTCAAAACACTGGTGATCAGGATACTCACAGATTTGGTTGAGCTCGGTAACAAAGTGAAGGAAGAAATGAAAGCTCCACAAAATAAGATAAGCGAAAATATACAGGGAACCAACAGTGACGGGAAGAAACCTGGGACTCAGATCAACAGTGTGGACCAGAAGGAAGAAATACACACTCAATGAGAACAGAATGAAAAAACAAGAATTCAAACAAATGAGGAGAGGCTTAGGAACCTTCAGGACAAAATTAAATGTTCCAATATCAGAATCATAGGGGTGCCAGAGGGAGAAGAGGAAGGGCAAGAAATGGAAATTGTTTTTGAACAAATAATGAAAGAGAACTTCCCCAATCTGGCAAGGGAAATAGACGTCCAGGAAGTCCAGGAAGCTCAGAGAGTGCCAAAGAAGTTGGACCCAAAGAAGTTGGACCCAAGGAAGTACACACTAACACACGTCATAATTACTTACCCAAGATTAAAGAGAAGGAGAGAATCTTAAAAGCAGTGAGAGGAAAGGATACAGTTACTTACAAAGGAGTGCTAATAAAACTATGAGCTGACTTCTCAAAAGAAACCTTACAGGTAAGAAGGGGCTGTAAAGGAGTATTCCAAGTCATGAAAGGCAAGGACCTACATGCAAGATGACTCTATCAGTGAAGCTATCATTTAGAATGGAAGGGCAGATAAAGTCCTTCCAAGATAAAGTCAAGTTCAAGGAGTTCATTATCACCAAGCCCTTATTATATGAAACGTTAAAGGGACTTATCTAAGAAAAAGATGATAAAAAATATGAACAGTAAAATAACAAGGAACTCATAACTCTTAAAAACCAAACATAAAAACACAAACTGAGGAAATAACTAGAACAGAAACAGAATCACAGAAATGGAGATCACATGGAGGGTTGTCAGTAGGGAGGAGGAGGCAGGAGAATGGGGGAATATGTACAGGGAATAAGAAGCATAAATGGTAGGTAGAAAATAGAAAGGGGGAGGTTAAGAATAGTATAGGAAACGTAGAAGCCAAAGGACTTATATGTACCACCCATGGATATGAACCAAGGAGGGGGGATGAATTCTGGTGGGAGGGGGGTGCAGGGTGGAGGGGATTAAACAGTGGAAAAATGGGGCAACTCTAATAGCATAATCAATAAAATATATTTTTAAAAATCATATAATTTCTTTCATTAAATATTAAGGCTTTCATCCACAGCATGTATTATAATCACATAGATTTGCAGATAGTAGACCCTAACTCAAATATTTTATTCATTCACTTAATAAACATACACTAATTGGATGCATGTATGTGCAAGTATGTGAGTGTGCATTCTTACCCAGATAGAATTTAATGCAACATCATCAAAATGTCACAGAAAATTTCCCAGGACATTTTTTTATAGCTTAGTTTTCCCATGAATAACAAGACTTCACTCAAGAAAGGACAATGTACATTGTAGAAGAATCAAATTTGGAGTCAGTGTTGGCCAAAAGTCTGTAGGATATTTTTCCATAAAATAAAAGACACATTTTTCATCTCCACCAGTAACTTTATTGATTTGCGTATTTTGAGTATGTCAGCTATCTCCCACATTGTAGAATGTTGATTGTTCTCAATGAATGTCTCAATTTTCAACTGGTCTATCTGACCATGGAACATCATCCAGAGAGAAATCTCCAGGGTGAAACTTCACAAACCACCTTTGACATGTTGGATCAGTCACAACTCCTCCTCTATATACTGCACAATTTTTTTTTACCTTCCTTGAAATATTAAAGTACAATATGCCAAATATGTTGCTTATTTTCTTCCATCCTCAATATTAAAATGGCTACACAAAATTCACCAACTCCGATGTTTTTTTAATGCATATTGATATGACAGCCACCACAAGCAATCTAACAAAATTGTTTTGAATGAAGTTAAAGACAACTAAGTGCTACTAGAGCCATCTTATGGAGAAAACCAAATGAATTTCTTGGCCAGCCCAATACATACAAGTAGACCTGCTTGGCTTGATTTGGGGTTCCAAAATGTAGTACTTATGTGGTCTTGAGAAGGTCACTTAATCTCTTTCACCTTGGTTTACCCATGTATAAAGTGGAAACTAAATTATTTATATTGGTATTAATATTTGAAGTTCAGGTCTACTTACCTGGAATACTTTATCATTTCTCTTATTTAACATACATGCATGCATATACACTTTGGCTAATTCATTTATGAATAAATCATGTTTAGATAAATATCTTTTGGAAATTGTGACACTCCTTCCCCCCTTCACCTAAAACTTTTCTGTTATTCTGTGTGGTACCAATGTCTAGAACAGTGCTTGACTATAATATCCTTAGTAAATATTTGTTGACTTAATTAAAAGACCTCCTATGAATATAGTATCTATGATTTCATTGATTTTGTTTTGTCAGATCTCAGAATCATTAGCTACACTATTCTTCCCGGTATTGTCTTCCTCTTGAACTTGAAAAGCTATTTAAATGTCTACCAGTGAAGCATTCATTTGGGCCCAGAAGGTTCCAGTTCTAATATTATACCTAACAACTGAAAGTCTCAATACACATTTAGCAATAAACATTCCCTAAAAATTAAAAGTTTGTTATTAAGATTAGTTGGATATAACAGAATCAAACTAATGTAAGGCATTAACAAACATGCACAATTTGCTAAAAAAGAATTAGACTAGCATAAAATTCCAGACACAGTAGCTCAATATCACCTTTGTGCTAGGTAACCAGACCTTGTACTTTTGATTCTCCTCCAGCACTTGCCTCTACAAGGCCAAGGCTATGTATTCCACTTGAAGACTTAAACTCCCTTTCTTTTATTTTTGCTCAATTACAGTTGTCCCCATTTCCCCTCATCACTCTCCCTGCCCTACCCACCCCCACCTCCCACATTTCATCCTTCCTCTCTTTGTCTTTGTCCACGGGTCCTACATACATATGCCTTGAGGACCCTTCCCCTCTTTTCCCCCATTATCTCCCTCCCCTCTGGTTACAGTCACTTTGTTTTTTATTTCCATGTCTCTGGTTGTATTTTGCTCACTTGTTTGTTTTGTTGATTAGGTTCCACTTATAGGTGGGAACATATGGTATTTGTCTTTCACTGCCTGGCTTATTTTACTTAGCATAATGCTCCCCAATTCCATCCATGCTGTAGCTAAGGGTTGCTGTTCCTTTTTTCTTTCTGCTGTGTAGGATTCCCTTGTGTAAATGTACCACAGTTTTTTAAGCCACTCATTTACTGATGGACACTTAGGTTGCTTCCAGCACTTGGCTGTTGTAAATAACACTTATATAAACATTGGGGCGTATAGGTTGTTTTGATTTAGTGTTTCAGGATTCTTTTGGTATAATCCCAGCAGTGGAACTGCTGGGTCAAAAGGCAGTTCATTTTTAGTTTTCTGAGGAAATTCCACACTGTTTTCCACGGTGGCTGCACCAGTCTGCATTCCCACCAACAGTGCACTAGGGTTCCCTTTTCTCCACAACCTCGCCAGCACTAGTTGTTTGTTGCTTTGTTTATGATGGCCATTCTGACTGGTGTGAAGTGGTATCTCATTGTGGCTTGAATTTGCATCTCTGATGGCTAGTGATACCGAGCATCCTTTCATATGTCTCTGGGTCCTCTGTATGTGCTCCTTGGAGAAGTGTCTGTTCAGGTCCTTTGCCCATTTTTTAAATTGAATTATTTGTCTTCCTGGAGTGGAGTTGTGTGAGTTATTTATATATTTTGGACATCAAACCCTTGACTGAGGTATCATTGGCAAGTATATTTTCCCATATAGTTGGTTCCCTTTTCATTTTTCTGATTTTTTTTAGCTACACAGAAGCTTTTTATTTTGATAAAGACCAATTTATTTATTCTTTCCTTTATGTCCCTTGCTTGAGGGATCATATCAGTGAAAATATTGCTGCATGGAATATCTGAGATTTTCCTGCCTATGTTCCTCTCTAGGACTTTTATGGTGTTATGCCTTATATTTAAGGCTTTTATCCATTGTGAGTTTATTTTTGTATATGGTATAAATTAGTAGACAAGTTGAATTTTTTTGGATGTAGCTGTCCAGATCTCCCAACATCATTTGTTGAAGAGGCTATTTTTACTGCATTTTATGCTTCTGCCCCCTTTGTCAAATATTAATTGACCATAGAGACTTGGGTTTATTTCTAGCATCTCTATTCTGTTACATTGATGTATGTGTCTGTTCTTATGCCAGTACCAGACTGTTTTGATTATAGTGGCCTTGTAATATAATTTGATATCAGGTATTGTGATCCCTCCTACACTTTTTAAAACTATGGTTCAGGTACACAAATTTGTATAATTTCCTATTCAAATATTCCAGAACCTGCTGTCCAGGACCAAAGGGGTCTCTTGCTTATTGGCATCCTTCTAAGAACATACTGATCCACAAGTATATTTTTCCTTTGCCTGAAGGTGCCCAAGAGTCAACTGTTTTCTAATTGAAAGAGGTGAGGTGGATGGAGCTTGAATACATGGACAGGTGTGCACATAAACAAGAGGTCTTTGTGCTGCTGGACAGAAGTAAAGTTGGGAACCAAAAAAGGTGAAATGTTTGCCTCAAGATCCCTTCCTTTATATTCTTTCGATAGAAATAGAAAATGTTAAAGGAGGGGCTGTAAGAAGTCAGTGTAGTTTGGCTAACCATTCAGAAGAAAAGAATGGGCTGGGTTCAAATGCAAAATATTTTTCATCTTTCCATCTTCTTAGGATACCTAACTTGGTTCCCCTGGGTTCTTCCTTGCCTTCCTTCCTAATGTCCAGGGCTCCTAACAGGACAGCCTTACCTAAACCTTTCTCAGATCTATCAAAAAATTATGCCTCCATTTTTCTCCACCTCTTTGAGCCAAATTTTATATTCCTTAGAATTCTGAATTTTATTAAGCAGGAAAAAAGGATTTAAAATCAGAAGAACTGTCAATACATTTGAGCCCATATTCATAGTTAATTATAAACTTAAACAAGTGCTTTTACCTCTCTAAGTGATAACACTATGGGCAAAGTATTTTCAGTATACAGTGTGATGCAAAAATATCTTTATAGTTGTTCATATGGAAAATAATACAATTATCAATAAAGAATAATACAAGAATAATCTCTTTTTTGGTACTTGCAACTGTAAACCTACTTTTGCCTCAAACTATATAATCATGTTTGGCATCTATCACATGGGGATAATACTAATATCTTCTTCACAAGCTTCTTATTAAATATAATAATAAAATAGTAACATCAGAACTAATATTTATTGAACCATACACTATGCAAAACACCTTAAATTCATGATATGACATTTATTCCTGTAAAAATAAAAGTTAATACTGGTAGAATATCATTTTACAAATGAAGAAAAACTGAAGTAAATGAAGTAAATTTTATCCAAGTCAGTTATGTAAGTAGTAGATCTCAAAATGAACTTTAGTTTTGTTTGATTCTACAGTTTAACATGATGATAGATATGAAAATGTGTCAGTTATTATAATTTTTATAAATAGATAATTGCTAAGTGCTAATAACCACTTAGAGTTTAGTTATTTGATCCTTTTAGTGTGTGTATTTTAAAAGAGGACTATCCATAAAACAATGTTTTACTTTGAAGAAAGGAATCTTTAATGGTTGAATTTCAGACATTGGGATATGGAATTAGTGACTTTTTATTCACAGCATATAAAGCAGTGGTTCTCAACCTGAAGTGATTTTTCTTCCTAGGGGACATTTGGCAATGTCTGGATGCATTTTGGTTGGTATGGCTCCTGGGGTGGTGCTATGGGCACCAAGTCAATAGAGACCAGAGGTGCTGCTAGACGTTGCAATGCACATGACAAGTCCTATAACAAAGAGTTATCCAATATAAGATGTTAGCCGTACCAAGGTTGAGAAACCATGTTGTAAGTGACCCTTGCTCCTAGAAGTAGTATATGGAAATAATCCATTGAGATTTACCTCCCTATAATGTTGACTCATAGTTCGCCCTTCTGTAGATGTTTATCAATATTTATTTCTGCATTTAGGTTGCAAATTTATGAATGTTTCAACCATTAGCTTAGACTTAGGTAGATGCAGAAACCCAATTTACAGAGTGTTTTTTTTCTTCGTTTATAAAGTTCAGTAACACATTTGTCTTAGCACATAACTAAGAAGCCTTACCAGGACCCTTAGACTTTGTATAAATTTGGCTTCAGGAACTGCAGAACAGCATGCAGGTCAGAGAATTGAGGGGTTTATAGTCTTGGTCTCATGACACATTACCTCAACCAAAGCTTCAACCACACATGAGTTATGAGACTGTCCGAGATAAAATATTTGGGTTAAAATAAAATCCATCTGTTGCTTGGGTTTTCTCCATCAGACAATTTAAAAGTATTTCACTCATAGAACATTTCTAGCATGTATGATTTCAGCGAACTTTATAAAACCACTCTCTAATATGCTAAAAATATTCCTGATACTGTAGGTGCATAATAATTATTGTCAACTTAGAAAAATGGGAAGCAAGGCAATTATTAAGAAGCAAACTTTGCTTTTATCAATCAAGACTACAGCCAACAATTTTAGTCTTAGAGTTCTCAGCCAAACCACTAATTGTTCTGTTATGTTCCTGTTTGGCTAAAATCACTGACCCCAGTAAGTGGCTACTGACTTAGAAAAAATACATGTTAAAGTGACCAACACCAAAACTGGAAGCAGAAGTCATTTCATTCATAGTCTTGGGATTCTCAAAGGAGATAAACACTAAAGGCAACATTTTGAGGGGAACTGTGGAGGAGATCAGATAAAGAAATGCAAAAGCTCACCTTTATATTTCTGTCTTATTAAAATGCAGTGGTGACAGACCACAAATCACCACCTTTTGGATTATATTAACTGCATCCCCTAATACATCACAATGCTGAATAATAAATGAGATCATTAACATTACTAAGCCTTCCAACAAGTTTAAAATATGTTATTACTTAAGTATCCAGGCAGCATGTGTTATATTTCAATTTTGAGCAACAAGCCTTTCAGAAGAAGTGGAAGGGAGTGATGACAGTGTTTTCCCAGAATTCCATCAAGTTAGTATGATCATAGTTGAGGCCTGGGTACTTTAATATTAAATTTTAATACATTATTTTAAGAGTGTTTTTCTCTAAAACTTTGATAGAGCAAGCTAAATTTAACTAGCAGCCCAGAGTCATTTGAGAATACAAACAAATATATAAGCAATTGCACCTTGGGGAAGCAATCAACATTCCATAGTTAAGATTCCATTGCATTCAATAGTTAACACTCCATTTTTCCCTGCTTGGGCCAAAACTTTGTAAACAGAATAAGTGTTCAACTTAAAAAGTCATTGCTTCCTATTCAAGTGACTAAATGTGTTAGGAAAATGAGTATGACCAAGATATGTTCAAATTTAAATTGCAACATAGGGCAAGTCCAATGCTACCCTTTCCTTTCTCAAGGCTAATGCTCAGGCTACAGACAAAAGAGAGAAGATGAATGATGAGTGTGACTAAAGTGGAACAGTGCTAAAGTATAACCAAAGGACTAATTCCCTCTATAGGCACAGTTTACATTAGAAGAACAGTCCTAGAGTTTCAGGAAGACTAACATAATTTTTTTCTTATTTTTTCTTATAGCATATCTGGCTGAGAGGAAGATATTTACAAATCTGAACTAGTGGAAAGAACATGAGCTTTGGAGTTACATAGGCCTAAGTGTGTATCCTAGTTTTCCCATTTTTCTAATTGGTTGATATTAGGCAAGATCTTGAATTTCCTAACTATTTATTTATTTTTCATTTATTGCTGAAAGTAAGTACATACAGTATTTTTCTGCAAAATATTTACTGATTTTTACCTGGCCAGGTGGCTCAGCTGGTTAAGCATCATCCCATACTCTAAAAGGTTGCAGGTACAATCCTCAGTCAGGGCACATTCCTAGGTTGCAGGTTTGGTTCCTGGTCAGGGCTCATATGGGAGGCAACTGATCGATGTTTCTCATATTGGTGTTTCTCTCTCTCTCTCTCTTTCTCTCCCTGCCATCCCCGCTTGTCTCACTCAAAAATTCAATAGGCAAGTCTTTGGGTGAGGATTTTTTTTTTAATTACAGATTTTAAATGAACAATGTTAAATACACTTCTCAGTCATTCCCTAGTCTTCTAACTTTTAAATGAAAATATAATATCTGTTTCTCTTATAAAATATATAATACAAAAAGCATATGGCAGTTAGTGGGCCTTGAAAAGTATACCCCATTTTAAGAAGCAAGGTTTTATCCAATTTAGCATTATTCCCTATCTTTTACAGATAAAGAAATTGATATTTAAAGTGGCAGTCATTTCTAGTGAGTATTATTTTGAACTTGACAATGACCTAGTGTTAACAAATAACTAACTTGGGGCAATGAGCATATATACCATTCTTCAGGAGTTACATACGTGGACTACCCAATCTACAGTGGTTTCTTCTTTGATAAGGGGAGCCACGCCCTGGCTGGTGTAGCTCAGTGGATTGAGCGCGGGCTGCGAACCAGGCATCGCAGGTTCAATTCCCAGTCAGGGCACATGCCTAGGTTGCAGGCCATGTCCCCCAGCAACCACACATCTCTCTCTCTCTCTCTCTCTCTCTCTCTCCCTCTCTCTCTCTCTCTCTCTCTCTCTCTCTCCCTCCCTCCCTTGCCTCTCTAAAAATAAATAAATAAAATCTTTTTAAAAAATGGGGGAGTCACAATATCAGCAGGCTTCACTCTCACCCATGAAAGCCAAGGGAAACAATCCTCGTGCAACTTAACATATCAGAGGAAACAGATGATTAAGAGCATGGGAACTAAAACCAAAATTTTGGATTCAAATCTCAGCTCTGTCCCTTACTAGCTGTGTGATTTAGGTCACAGCTCATGTTACTTACCTTGTCTTGGTCTCAGTTTCTTCATTTGTAAAATGGGGTGACAGAATCTACCTCATAGTGTCCTATAGCTGGGTCATACCTGCTCAGAAAGGATTGGTTTTTAATTATAATGAACTTTTTAACTGGATGTTAAATATAACCATTATTAAAATTGAATTATATAAACTTTAAGTAAATTTTATTAAAGAAAATGAATACATACTGAAAACCTGTTGTTACTGGACCACTTCCATAAGGGGGGCTGGCCCTTCCCCAGTATGGTCCAGGAAATTTCACATGTCATGTATGCTCCAAGTTCTTGACTCAACCAGGAAAAAAATTAAGGATGATTCCAAGTGAGGAAAAAAAGCAAGTTTTACTTAGGTAGGGAAACAGAAAGAGGACAGGGAACAGGTGCTGCTGTGAAATAAGTGAAAAGAATGCATCTGAGTGGATGTGGGCCAACTCACTAGTGAATTGCACACCTGGTCAGTTAGTTCTCAGGATTTTATGTTTCCAAGGAGGCAGTAGTCTTGAAGCTTTGTGGTGCCAAATTCTGACTCTGCCTTCTTGTTGAGAGGGGGTCTTTTTCCTAATATGGTCCTTTTGGAGGTGGCATGGAGTTCTTCAATCTCTGTTTTCCTTCTACTTGTGGTATCAATTTTATTATAATGATGGTATAATGAGCTTTGGGGTCATTCTCTGGTCAATTTTTCTCCCATCTTGGATTAGACTGGATCTAACTGGTGTTTGTTATCTCCCTCCCTGACTGTGGTGATTTAAAACACCTGCTCTGAGTCATCTTCCAATAGGAAGGATAGGTATTGTGATTGTTAGCTGGATGTTAATTGCTCACCCATTCTGGTCATTTGTTTGGCTATTTGTCTCAGTTTCCTCATTCCACTTGCCAAGGAGTTTTCCTTAGTTTCTTACTAACCGGCCTCACCTAATTAGCTTAAGAACACCAGGAACAACGTGCTGTCTAACAAAATCAGATTTCCTAACCTATTGCAATGAGAGACATTAGACACCAGAAGAATCATGGCACATCTCCCAAACAAAGGAGAAGATAGAATTATGGAATTTTGGAGAAGAGTGGAGTTAGGTGGAATTTAAATGAAAGGGTTATGATACACTCAAAGCAAAGCAGGCCGTGTATACAAGAACCAACATCATGTATGGACTGGAAAGTGAACTAAAGGTCCTGTTTCCTTGGAACTGCTATGTTAAGATACATGTGGATGTTGTGTCTAGAAACTATCTGAAACTCTGAACCTGAGCTGGAAATCAAGATTGCTTTCCTGAATCAAAGTGACTTAGATTTTACAGACAGGTGTGGGATATTTCATTCTTACCAATATAATTTAAAACAGTGAAGTTTCCAAAATATTTTAGGAAGCAGTGTTTTCTAGTGAGTAAGAATGCAATAACCACTCAAAGGGGGATAATACGTCATCTTACAGTTGCAAATGAATGCGGGGAAAGTACTGTTTCTTGTTTACATTGCAGCTGGCTTTATGTCATCTTTTATTCCAACATGATGATTGGCAGGGAAAATTTTTACAGTTCAAGTTAATTTCTATTTCCCACACTTTCTTTTTTTTTTCTTTTTTTTTTTATTTTAATGATTGTTTAAGTACATTTTTCTCCCCTTTACTCCCAATCACGCCCACCCACCCCCTTCCCATCTTCCCTCCCATTACCACCCTCCCCCTAGTTTTATCCATGTGTCTTTTAACTTTATTCCTGCAAACCCTTCCCCTTTTCCCCTGAAATTCCCTCTTCTCTCTCCTCTGGCCACTTCCTGCCTGTCCCCTAATGCAGTGTCTTTGACTATATTTTGCTTGTTTCTTTGTTTTGTTGTTTAGGTTCCTGTTAAAGGTGAAATCATGTGGTATTTATCTTTCACTGCCTGGCTTATTTCGCTTAGCATAATGCTTTC
>PVIA01014158.1:0-28408 GCA_004024845.1 Tonatia bakeri
TTCCGTGAGTGCATCAGGCCCAGCTTCCTCTCCTTCTTGGGCTCGCAGCCAGGACCCATTCGTCAGCTCCTTCATGGTTCCGTGGGGCCGTGTGCCTAAGTCATGGCTCATAGAACACGGCAGGAGTGGCAAGAAATAAACGTCCCAGCCATCCTGCCCACTCCTGTCTTCCTCTGTCTGCCAGCTGCCTCTGATGGAGAAGGAAGGGTGATCACGCTCCTCTCCAGGGGCCACCAGACAAGGTTTGGGGACACTTTGGGCTGGGACAGCTGGGAGGGAGGGTTGGAATCTGTGCCGCTGGTGTCTACTGAGACCAGGCATGTCGCTGAACATCTTCCCAGGCACAGGACAGCCCTCCAGAGCACAGTCATCAGCCCCAGATGCCAAGGCTGAGACATTCCAATAAAGAGGACACTGCCGAGAACGCTGCAGCCCTCAGGGATGGTGGGGACACAAACAGAAGGATCCTATGTCTCCAAATTGTAAGAAAAGAGGCCTCTCACCACACACCCACCCTGAGTGTTTGTTGAGTGCAACCTGAACTCCATTCGGCCAGGCCACTGACAGCCGGGCATTGCTTGTTACAGCAGCTGGTCCATTACTCATACAGGTGGGCAGGGCGCAGCCTCTGTCTCCAGCCTAGGAGTCCCCTCTTGTTCTGAATCAGATTCCTACCCTGATAATCTGGCAAGACCATGACAGGGATATGGAACATTTTGGGAGAGAGTGGGAGAGGCAGAGCTCATCTTTGAGCCTCACCAATGGGGTGATACCATTAAATGAGTTCCTTAAGTAATGTTGCCTTTTCCACCTCTGGGTCCCCTCAGGGACTCAGAACTGTTTGGTCTTGGTGCTGCCAGGTTTAAACCAGCTAAGATTTGGAAAGTGGTCAGCAGAGCACCTGGAGCGTGGCTGCTAAACAAATGGTAACTATTGCTGTCATTGTCATCACCATCATCACCATCACTGCCATTGGTGATGTTCCTCAGTCACGGGCATCACTGAGTCTGCAGGATGCTGGGGGTGAGGGGAAGGTGGGCAGGCAGATGCCCCCTGTGACTAGAATGAAGGTGACCCCTAGGACTCGGTAGTAAATGTCAACAAGTAATAGACACTATTAGCCATCTGCAAAGTAATCTGGCAGATGGTCTAATCTTCTTAACTGGGTCAAATTCCTCCACAATCGGGGGGGCCCCCGCTGACCTCTTGGTTCTCACTCCCTGATTAACATTTCCTTGACCTTCATGCTCTTCCCTGCCTTTAGGGTTTTGGTCACACCTTTTGCCCTGCCCTGAGTGAGTTTCCTCTCTTCTTACATTTACTCGCTGTTCCCCACCCATCATGGCTTGGTCCAGTTTGGATTAAACCCTTCCTCACTCTTATAGTATTCTGAACCAATCTCTATAAATGTACTCACCAATTTTTAAAAAAATAGTTTATTTATTTTTAGACAGAGAGGAAGGGAGGGAGAAAGAGAGAGAGAGAGAAACATCAATGTTTGGTTGCTTCTCACACACCCCACACCAGGGAACCTGGCCCGCAACCCAGGCATGTGCCCCGACTGGGAATTGAACCAGCAACCCTTTGGCTCACAGGTCAGCGCTCAATCCACTGAGCCACACCAGCCAGGGCAAGTACTCACCAATTTTTAAAAGACTATATTATCACCCTGGCCAGGTAGCTCAGCTGGTTGGAGCATCGTCCCATACACCCAGTCAGGGCAACCAATTGATGTTTCTCTCTCTCCCCCTTCCACTCCCTCTAAATCAATAAAAACACATCCTGGCATGAGTATTAAAAAAGAAAAAGAATATAATTACCTGTTGGTATATCTGTCACTCCAATTCACTGTGAACTCTCTGAGTGTGAGGCTTGGGCTTTGTTGCTATGTTTCTGGCCCCAGCTATGAGCCCTTAGGAGTCACTCAGCAGATGTGTGTGAGATAAAAGGGTTTGGGACTTCCAGCCAAGATGGAGGTGTAGGTAGACACACTGTGCCCTCTCATATAACGATGTTGGGAATCGCCCTGGCTGGTATCAGAAGCTGTAACCCCCACCTAGGCTAAGGTTGAGGGAACGACCTTGGAACCCTAAGCCAGCAAGGAAACAAAAGCTTATCTTCCTGGCAAGAGCACCGCTTCTGCTCCTTTTACTTCAACCTGCCTGGCCCCCAGTGCTTGGTCAGTTAGCCAATGACATGTAAGATTCCCCAAGGGGGGAACGACCTAAGACAGGCACGATCACGTGGGAGGCCCCCAAGGAAGGACTTTGGGGGCTACAGGAAAAGGGGGTGATGGACCCGCGCCCCTCAGCTTTGACAAAGCCTGAGTTCTCATTGTCTGCGAGAAAATCTCCTAATCTCTTGGCTGCCTTAGTTCCTTTGCTCCACCTAAGCCTGAAACAATGACAGAGGATAGTGTTGTCCTGTGCTGGAAAGGGCGGGTTCCCCAGGTGATCAGGCCTAAGAAAGAATATGTAAAATCCTGTGAAACCTGCTTTGTTTAGAATGCTCTTGGCTGAATGAGAAGGGTCCAAGGAGGAAGTAAGTTTGTTCCTCAAAGTCTTTTACAACTCTTTGACCCTGACTCAAAATAGGCCCTCCGACTTCCTTGTTGTCTATTGTTCAGTCCTTACTTCCTGGCAATGAGTAATGAGCTTTACTTGAATTCTTATGCAAACGAACCCAATAAAAGCCTGCTGGGACAGGAGGAATGGGGCGCTCTCCCCTAGGGAGGGTGGCCCGGCACTCCCCACTAGAGAAAGTGGCCATTCCATTCCTACTTCCCCACAGGACCTGGTTGTCTCTGTGTATGTCTTTCTCATGTGTTGACGAGCCATCCTCAGCATTCTGTGGTCACTGTCGGTTAGTGGCTGAGAAGTTTGTTGCCATGTTTCTGGCCCCAGTTATGAGCCCTTAGGAGTCACTCAGGTGATGTGTGTGGGATAACAGGGTTTGGGACTTCTGGCCAAGATGGAGGTGTAGGTAGACACACTGTGCCTCCTCGCACAACCAAAAGGACGGCAACAACAAATTTAAAAACAAAAAACAACCAGAACTGACAGAAAATCAAACTATGTGGAAGTCTGACAACCAAGGAGTTAAAGAAGAAACATTCACCCAGACCGGTAGGAGGGGCGGAGACAGGCAGCCAGGTGGAGAGGACTCATGGCAAGGTGGTGGCTGGTGGACCCTGGGGGTCCCACATTTGCATGTAAATAAACCGGGAGGAAAACTGGGTAGTGAGACAGACTGAGCAACCCAGGGTTCCAGTATGGGGAAATAAAGCCTCAAAGCTTCTGAAAACACCTGTGGGGGTTTCAAGGGGAGGGAGAAACTCCCAGCCTCACAGGAGAGTTTATTGGAGAGACCCACAGGGTCTTAGAATGTGCACAAGCCCACCCACGTGAGAATCAGCACCAGAAGGGCCCAGTTTGCTTGTGGGTAGTAGGGGAGGTGACTGAAAAGAGAGCAGAGCAAGTTGCACTGTTCCCTCTCAGACCCCTCCCTCACAGACAGCGTCACAGCACATAGATGTCAGTTGCCCCGCCCTAGTGAACACCCAAGGCTCCACTCCTTACTATGTAACAGGTGCACTGAGACAAAAAAGGAAATGACCCAAATGAAGGAACAGATCAAAGCTCCAGAAAAACTACAACTAAGCAATGAAGAGATAGCTAACCTATCAGATACAGAGTTCAAAACACTGGTAATCAGAATACACACAGAATGGTTGAGTATGGTCGCAAAATAGAGGAGAAAGTGAAAGCTATAAAAAGTGAAATAAAGGAAAGTGTACAGGGAACC
Source organism: Tonatia bakeri (assembly GCA_004024845.1). Lineage (NCBI taxonomy): Eukaryota > Metazoa > Chordata > Mammalia > Chiroptera > Phyllostomidae > Tonatia > Tonatia bakeri. The sequence continues at coordinate 3,805 of PVIA01014158.1, forward strand.
AACAGTGACGGGAAGGAAACCAGGACTCATATCAACAGTTTGGAGCAGAAGGAAGAAAGAAACATTCAACCAGAACAGAATGAAGAAAAAAGAATTAAAAAAAAGTTAGGAGAGGCCTAGGAACCTCCAGGACATCTTTAAACGTTCCAACATCCGAATCATAGGGGTGCCAGAAGGAGAATAGGAAGACCAAGAAATTGAAAATTTATTTGAAAAAATAATGAAGGAGAACTTCCCAATCTGGCCAAGGAAATAGACTTCCAGGAAGTCCAGGAAGCTCAGAAAGTACCAAAGAAGTTGGACCCAAGGAGGAACACACCAAGGCACATCATAATTACATTGCCCAAGATGAATGATAAAGAGAGAATCTTAAAAGCAGCAAGAGGAAAGGAGACAGTTACCTACAAAGGAGTTCTCATAAGACTATCAGCTGATTTCTCAAAAGAAACCTTGCAGTCAAGAAGGGGCTGGAAAGAAGTATTCCAAGTCATGAAACGCAAGAATCTGCATCCAAGATTGCTCTATCCAGCCAAGCTATCATTTAGAATGGAAGGGCAAATAAAGTGCTTCCCAGATAAGGTCAAGTTAAAGGAGTTCATCATCACCCAAGCCCTTCTTATACTATGTGTTAAAGGGACTTATCTAAGAAAAAAAAGATAAAAAATACAAACAGTAAAATGACAACAAATCATAGCTATTAACAACCGAACCTAAAAACAAAAACAAACTAAGCAAACATCTAGAACAGGAACAGAATCACAGAAATGGAGATCATATGAAAGGTTATCAGCTGGGGAGTGGGAGAGGGAGAGAAGTGGGAAAAGGTACAGAGAATAAGTAGCATAAATGGTAGGTAGAAAATGGACAGGGGGAGGTTAAGAATAGAATGGGAAATATAGAAGCCAAAAAACTTACTTGTATGACCCATGGACATGAACTAAAGGGGATGGGGAATGTGGGGGAGAAGGGGAGTGCAGGGCAGAGGGGAAAATGGAACAACTGTAATAGCATAATCAATAAAATATATTTTAAAAACATAAATGAGTTTATAAATATGTGCAGAGGTGGCCCTGGCTGGTTTGGCTCAGTGGATTGAGTGCTGGCCTACAAAGCAAAGCGTGGCTGGTTCGATTCCCAGTCAGGGCACATGCCTGGGTTGCAGGCCAGGTCCCCAGTAGGGGGTGTACAAGAGGCAACCACACAATGTTGTTTTTCTTTGTTTCTTTCTCCCTCCCTTCCTCTCTATCTAAAACAAATAAATAAAATCTTAAAAAATATGTGCAGAGGGGGACTTGGGGTACCGAGTTTCAGCATGACCTCAGGAAGGCAGGACCAAAATGAGACCACAAGTATAAAAGCAGATGCTTCATCAGGCACATTGTTCTCTGTGTGCATAAACTGTGGGATCTTCACCTTCGAGGGACTCATCTGTTGTTTTGAGAACCCAGGCCTTTTCTCTAGGAACAGTTTTCTATGTCCTCTGGTAGAGACTGCTGTGTGTTCCCCCAAACCAGCTTCCTTCTCCTCCCAAAGGCACTGCTGGACTACACTTCCCAGACTCCCTTGCAGCTAAGCATCATGTGAATTCTGGCCAGTAGAAATGGGAGGAAGTGATGAATGTCACTTTCGGGCCTGGCCAAAAAAGTATCTCCCCTCCAAGGTCCTCCAGACCCTCTTGGGTTTTGTCTATAAACTAAAAGCAAAAAGTCCACAGGGCTTTCTGGACCCCAAGTTGGAAGGAGCTTGGATCTCCACCCTGGCTGGTATGGCTCAGTTGGTTGGGGATCATTCCACAAACTGAAGAGTCACAGGTTCGATTCCCAGTGAGGGCACATGCCTAGGTTACAGGTTCGGTCCCTTGTTGGGGTGCGTACTGAGGGCAACCAATCAATGTTTCTCTCTCACAATGCTATTGTGTTAAGCTTCTGATAGTTCGAAGTTTTCTGCAATAGCCATTCTCACTACACTGATAAATACACACCTTCCTAATGCAAATCTAGAGTTTGGTGGACTCCAGGGCTCGCCCAGTGACCCCAGGTTTGTAATCTCTGGAATATAAAATATGATAATTGAAAAGGGACTTCATGGGGTCCAAGTGCATGAATATGAGAGGGTTTCTTGAGCCTTACCCAAGGGACAAGGATGTGTCAGGCAAAAAGGGTTCTACCTGTAGAGAATGTCTCACCATAACTCATATAAGCCATAGATAATCAAGGTCTCTCGCTGGTCGGCTTCCGTACTGACCATACAATCTTTGGGTGGTTAGTTTCCATTCCTAGGTACATTAACACTGTAGCCTCCCCTACACTAGCATGGCTACCATGGGGAAAAAATAAGAAAATAACAATTGTTGATGAGGATGTGGAGAAATTGAAACCCTTGTGCACTGTTGGTGAGAATATAAAGTGATGCAGCTGCTGTGGAAAATAACGTGGCAGCTCCTCAGAGAAAATGAAAAATACAATTATCATATGGCCCAGCAATTCCACTACTGGGTACTCACCCAAAAGGGTTGAAAGCGGGGTCTCAAAGAGATTTTTGTAACACTCGTGTTCACAGCAGCATTATTCATAAGAGCCAGAAGGTGGAAACAGCCCATGTCCATCAGTGGATGAGTGGAGAAGTGAAATGTGGTATATATGCAGACAGTGGAATATTATTCAGCTTTAAGAAGAAAACAAGTCCTGGCTGGTGTGGCTCAGTGGATGGAGTGCTGGCCTGCGAACCAAAGGGTAACTGGTTCGATTCCCAGTCAGGGCATGTGCCTGGTTTGTGGGCCAGGTCCCCAGTAGGGGGTGCCTGAGAGGCAACCACACATTGATGTTTCTCTCCCTGTTTCTCCCTCCCTTCCCCTCTCTAAAAAGGAAGGAAGGGAGGGAGGAAGGGAAAGAAGAAAGAAAGAAAGAAAGAAAGAAAGAAAGAAAGAAAGAAAGAAAGAAAGAAAGAAGGAAGGAAGGAAGGAAGGAAGGAAGGAAGGAAGGAAGGAAGGAAGGAAGGAAGGAAGGAAGGAGGCTACAACACAGATGGACCTGGAGGACATAAGTGAAGTAAGCCAGTCACAAAAGGACAAATACCGCGTGACTCCATATATATGACATACCTTGAATTCATAGAGGCAGAAAGTTAAGAGGTGGTTGTCAGGGTCTGGGGTGGGGAGGGGGGTGCACAGGTTGTTTAATGGGGACAGAGGTTTAGTTTTACAAAACAAAAAGAGTCCTGGATGTTGGCTGCCCAACAATGTGAATGTACTTCCACCAGTGAGCGGTGCACTTAAAAATGATTAAAGTGGTAAACTCCATGTTCTGTGTGTTTTACCTCAATTAAAAAAAAATAGTGTAAAGGGAGTCCAGGTTGGGGTCTGAGGGTTCAGTTCACTGAAATTATAGAGCTCCCCCTTTAATGAACATAGTGTCTGCATTCCCCTTCCACATACTGAGCATCATGCAAGATGCTGGTGTCCATTATTCTATTCAGTCTTCCAGCAGCCCCAAGAGGTCAATGCCATTGTTCTTCCTTCCAAGTAGACTGCATTCTTTGATTAAGGTGACCCAGAGAAAAAAGAGTGCAAACCCCAGGTCTGCCCGAGATTTCTATTAAGCCATCTTGGATCCAGGAATTGTTACTTTAGCTCATTCATTCTTTCCAGTTTCCAAACCCTCTCCATTATTTCCTAGTATACTCACTTCCACTTGTCTCGTAGGAGTAGAGGAGGAAGGTTGTCCATCCCAAGAGGTAAATGGACCATTGGTTCATCTCCACCCGCCTCTTCTTTCTGGATAGAAGGGAGACAAAGACTGTGCTCCCATGGAGCCCTTTCCTCTTCCACTAAGTCCCAAGTTTGATGTCACACATGCCACTTTTCTTTCTTTCTTTCTTCCTTTCTTTCTTCCTTTCTTTCTTTCTTTCTTTCTTTCTTTCTTTCTTTCTTTCTTTCTTTCTTTCTTTCTTTCTTTCTTTCTTTCTTTCTTTCTTTCTTTCTATCTCCAGAGAGGAATAAAGAATTGCCACGTCCTCTTCCAACCATGTTGTCTGACAAGGTCCAGGACGTGGAAAGAGGGAATTCAAGGAATCCATCTTTCTGGAAGAGAATGTGGCATACAAAGGGGGGCAGTAATTTTCCTGGGATTGCTCTTAATAACTCCTTGTTGATATTATTCATGATCTTGCTTTGTGCCCTGATTTCACATAAGAATAGACCATGAGGAAAGAGAGGCTCAAAGCCAGTCAGTGATTGATTTTGAGGGAAATTCTGAAGGGACAACTAGTTCTCCCCAGACTATTGAATCATGCCCAAATTGTGTAAACAAGGTGTTTATAAACCTGAGTAAGAAATTATCCTCGATTGTTCCCATAAAAGAATTCATGAATCAGTCATAACAGGCTGAATTGTTGGTAGATTTTCCCACGCCTGTTCCTTACCCACAGATACAAAGGGTCTTCCAAGAAAACAACAACAAAAAAAACTATATAGATCCCTACCCACAGCCTAGGGATACCCCTGGGTAACATATTGGATTAATGGTAAATTATGGTATCCCCAAAGAGGAGCTAATAGTCTCCAGAGGGTTCCAGATCCCCCATTGCCTTACACAGGGGCATATAATGAGGATGGCATTAGAATGGTCAATAAGGTTGGAGTTCAAGTGCCTTATAATAGTCTAAATTTCATGGAAAGGTTAGCTCGAAGCAGACCTCCCTGGTGTTTATTTACTAAGGAACAAAACAGGTCACTACTCCGCTAGCTTGTCAAAGGATTTTGCCCACATTTCCCCCTATCATGCAACAGCTTCAAAAAAGAACTTTCTGAATTAACCAAATAGAAATAGAATAAGACATGAGAAAGTGAAGAATAGCCTATACCCTATAAAATTTAATAAAATTGTCTATCACCTTTTAGGTCAAAAGGTTTACTGTGGCTAGATTTCCTTTCTATCTCTCCTTATGTGTTTGTTTTGATGATCAAAAGGTGGTGGGATTGTTAGATATTTATATTTTAGGTTTATTGATTTGAATAATTCCAATGAAGTTGTACAAAATAATTTCTTGATCAGAGAATAAAATCCCTTCTAATGAAATAGCCCCTGAATGTCTAAAGGTTGTTGAAGTAACAGCCCCTCCTTTACCTTGAATAGGAATATATATCAATTAGAATTAGACAGGCAAAGAAATAAGAGAAGCTGGTTAGCTATTATAAACCAAACATGTAGAAACAATTACCAGAGACCTCTACTCAATCAAGCGTATCCTTTTGCCCCATGACAAATTCTGAGAACTTTATAAACAATAAGACATTCAAATTCTGTACATACAGCTATTTCTAATTGTTTGCATTTAATAGGTTACTAGATTAGCATGACCAGATATTTGGGTAAAAAATTTCCTGCTTCACCTAATCGCAAATGTTAATCACTGCCAAAAATGAAAATATAAAAATCTGTACTTGCAATAAATGGAACAGAGCTTCACCGTCCTCTGAGTTATGTTGTCATCTGTTACCCATCGCCGACGCCTTACCCACCTTCAGGAGACCCTTGACCCAGCTGCGGCCGGACTGCAGCAAAAAATGACATTCTTGTCCTGGCTGGTGTGGTTTGGTTGGTTGGGGATCATTCCACAAACTGGAGTCACAGGTTCGATTCCCGGTGAGAGCACATGCCTAGGTTGCAGGTTTGGTCCCTTGTTGGGGTGTGTACCGAGGGCAACCAATCAATGTTTCTCTCTTACACTGATGTTTCTCTCCCTCTCTTTCTCCCTCCCTTCCCCTTTTTCTAAACCCTCTTTCCAAACCCTCTTTCCCTCTCTCTCTCTCTAAAAGCAATGAAAAAAATTGTCCTTGGGTGAGGCTTAAAAAAGAAAAATCTTACAGAAGAGAAAAAAATATTCACTGTCATGATAGAGGGGAAATTGTGATGGACAGAAGAGACATAGCATTTATGGAGAACTTATTATGTTCCAGGCTAGATGCTCAACACACTATATGCCACTTGGTTCTCATAAATCAAGTAATAGATATTTTTAATCCCCTTTTGACAGATGAGGAAACTGAGGCCCAGAGAAGCCAGGTACTCTGCCTGAGTTGGTACACAGTGAGGAGATGGCAGGATTCTGATGGCTGCAAAGGCTCTACTCACCACAGAACCATAATCATAGCCTTAATCCCTCCTGTAGGTCTCACCCATCTCCTTGGGTGGATATTAAAGTGCCCTATTGATCTGCATGTACCACCTTCACTGGCCATAATTTCTGCTAGCTCTAGTGACCTCTTCCTCAATGACACACACCCACATATGCCGCCACCAGCAGAAACAACCCCGGGTCGGAACTGGTGCTCTGGGTTCGACTCGAGGCTCAGCTACTGTGACCACTTCCATTGCTGGCTACCGGTTATTGAGCGCCTAGTGTATCCACAATCCAACTTGCTCTTTCTAACAACCCGCAGAGGAGGTGTGACCACCTTCATTTTATAGAAGGGGAAACCGAGAGCTAGTAGGTTAAGTCACTCATCCAAGGACCACAGATGGTAGGTGACAGATCTCGGATTCAACTGCCGGCCTGTGGACACCCGTGTCAGGGCTCCTAAGCTCCGTAAACCACTTCTACTCTTTCCTCACCTGCACAGTGGAGTTTAAAAATTCCTGCCCTTCCGGGAAGCTGTGAAGGTCCAGCCAGATCCTGATTTGGAAATGCTTTTCAAGGGTAAATTGTTCCTTGCGTTTACGAATGATGAAAGCAAAGGTCAGGACAGCTCAGGGGAGACACGAGATGGTGTCAACTCCTAACAGCAAATCCTGGTAATGAGGCTGGGAGTCAAAATCCCCGAGTCAATGATTCGGATCCTCCACCAGGTAGGTGGCGCCATGGAGCACCTGAGCGGCAGAACATGCCCCACACTCTCCAGCAGTTTGGTTCTCCTGCAGCCTCTGGGAGCAGCCCCAGCACCAGCTCTCCCACCTTTCCCTGAGCAATGTGTCATTCACTGCCTACCTGCCTATGACTCTAACTCTGGCTGGTGGTTCGAACCCTGGAGTTGGACCTGCCTTTGACTGCGTAGTCTGGTTGGCCCAAGTTCAAATTCTGGCTCCACCATTTACCACCAGAGTGAGGTTGGGGAAGTTACTTAAGTTTTCCAAGGTTCGGCTTCATCCTTCATCACCTGAAAAAATGGGGAGACTAATCCTATTTCCCATTTAGGCTTGTCGTGACGATTCACCAGGGTCATAGAAAACAACAGGTAATACTCAGGTGGGTACACGGAGGTCTCTCCAGAAGGTGTCCAGCCATGAAATAAGAAAAGCAGAGGCTTTGACTGAAGAAGACACAAGGCACAAGAAACATTGTACACAGGACAGTGACACCTCAGCCCCCTTCAAAGTAGGCACCTTGGGACCTCACACAGTCCTCCTGATTGCCATCAGCTGCCCTGTCATATTTTCCTGAATCTTATCAACAGTCTGAAATCTCTTCCCCTTCAAAGGCAATTTTAGTTTTAGGGAAAAACCAGAAGTCACAGGGCACCAAATCTGGGCTGCAGGGGGGCTGAGTCACCTGGGTGATTTGATGTTTTGCCAAAAAACTCTGCACCAGACGTGATACATGAGCAGGTGTGTTGTGTGGTGAAGCTGCCAATCACCAGGTGCCCCTAGCTGCAGACTTCTGAATCATCTGAATAGTTTCTGTGGAGGAAAGTTCAAGCTTAATGCAAAATCTGATGTAGATCCATTGCTCTACTTGCTCAGTCATTTTGAATGCGATGGCCACACAGCACACATGCTCACTCAACAGTGTCTACTGCCCCCACTGACTAGCACAGTGAAGTCATCATTGTTCACACATGCACATTCCAGCCCACTCTCTTTGGCAGCCAAGTTACATTGATGTCACAAAAAACCGTTCTTGTTATATTAACAATTTCTGGACTTTTTCCAGACAGACCTCATATGCACACACCACTCTAAGCTCATTAAAATCCTGATAATAGCCCAAAGATGTAGATACAATTATTACCACTCCCCTATTGCATGGATGGGGAAACTGAGGCAAAGAAAGCTTAAGCAGCCTTGCTGAAGATTGCAAACCTTGTAATTGGTGAAGCTGGTAACTGAACACTGACAACCTAATTCCAGAAACTGGGCTCTTAGCCACGATTTGATGCCGCCTCTAGGCTCAGTGTGGGACCTCATGAGTGCTAAGCACCCCTGCACGTCAGCCCAAACAGTGTCATTGTTCAGAGCAGCCATCTCCAGCCTTTACCTCTGAGTGTCAGAACTGTCTGTTCTTAAAAAAAAAAAAGATTTTATTTATTATTTATTTTAAACAGAGGGGAAGGGAGGGAGAAAGAGAGGGAGAGAAACATCCATGTGTGGTTGCCTCTCACGCACCCTGACCTGGCCTGCAACCCAGGCATGTTCCCTGACTGGGTATCGATCCTTTGGTTCTCGGGCCAGTGCTCAGCCCCCTGAGCTACACCAGCCAGGGCTGGACTGCATTTTCAACTGCCGGCCAGACATGTCCTTCTAGATGCCCACCAAGCCCCTCTAATTCCAACATTTGGCATTTGGTATCTAGCCCAAAACACCTTATCTTTCCCTCTTTAATTTAATTGCACTATGCTTGCTATTGAATGTTTGTGTCTCCCCAGAACTCATATGTTAAAATGCTAATTACCAAGGTGGTGGTATTAGAAAGTGGAGCTCTGACCTGGCTGGTGTGGCTCCGTGGACTGAGTGCCAGCCTGTGAGCTAAAAGGTTGCCCGTTTGATTCCCTGTCGGAGCACATGCCTGGGTTGCTCTGGGTCCCTGGCTGGGGCCATGGGAGAGGCAACTACACACTGATGTTTCTTTCTCTCCCTCTCTTTCTGCCTCCCTTCCCCTCTTTCTGAAAATAAATAAGGAAAACTTTTTTTTTTTTTTAAGTGGAGCCTTTCCCCTGGCCAGGTAGCTCAGTTGGTTAGAGCGTCACACTGATACACCAAGGTTGTGGGTTCAGTCCTTGGTCAGGGCACATAAAGATTCAACCAGTGCACGCACAAATAGGTGGAACAACAATTTGATGTTTCTCTCTTAAATCAATAAAATTTTTAAGAAATTTTTAAAAGTGGAGGCTTTGAGAGGCGATTGGGTCGTGAGGGTGGAGCCCTCCTGCGTGGGACTCGTGCCCTTGGAATAGACACCCCGATGAGCCCCCTCACGCCCTCCACCACGAGAGGGCGCAGTGAGACGACTGCCCTGCGTGAGGACGGGACGTCACCAGACAGCGAAGCTGCGGGCGCCACCGTCTGGGACTTCCCAGCCTCCAGGACCACGAGAAAGAAACCCCTGTTGCAGATAAGCCACCTGGTCCACCGTAGCTCTGCTCTAGCTGCCTGAAACGACTACGACGATGTTTTCCCCGCTCTCTCAACACCCCAAAACTAAAGCTGTGCCTCCTTGTCCCCTCTCCTCTCTACGTCCTATCGGTCACCAAATCCAGCTGACTCTACTCTCGGAAGCTCTCTACTCTCTTCCTTTCTCTCTCTGACCGAGACCGAAGTCCAGCTCCTCCCGTGTCCCCCCCCCTCGCCCCCCCGATTTCTGCTCCCCTCACTGAATCTCTGGCCCCCGGCCCCGCCCCCGTCCGGTCGTCCGGGCGGCGGATAGGATCTGTCTTGGTGCGTGTTTCCCTGCACTCGGGGCTCGATGCTGAGCGCAGAGCAAGGTGTAGACCAGGCTCGGCCCCTCCCTTCACTGGGCTGCCTTCCTGGGAAGGACACAGGCAGGAAGACAATGAACCAGGGACAAACATGGGGCTCTTGGTTGTGACCATTGTCCCGAAGGCTACGAACAGAGGCTGCGATCGGGAATAACTGTGCTCGGGTCACTTTTGACTGGGAGGGCGGGGAGACGCCTCTGAGGGAATGATGCTTAAACTGGAGGAAGAGAAGGGCGGGGCAGATCGGAGAGGAGCGGGCTGTGCGCCCCCACCTCATCGAGGCTGCGCTGGAGATGGAAAAGAGCTAGTTGTGCTCAAGGAGCAAGACCAACGGGCATGTTCGGGGCCAAGAGCAGGGAGGAGTGAGGCCAGAGAGGTGCTGGGGGTTGGAGGGGAGAGGTGGGCGGGGCCAGACCCCGCAGAGCAGCCTTGGTATTCTAAATTCAGCTGGCAACCACAGAGGGGTAAAGTGGGGAGAGGTGGTCTTCCTTAATTCAAAACTGTCCACCAAAGTCATAATAAAACCCACGTCCACACCATGGCCTTCCTCTCCCAGCCTGTCCATTCTCACTTCTCCTCCCTCGATCTGCCCCAGCCACGCCTGCCTTTTCAGTTTCTTGGACAGGACAAGCTGCCTTAACCCCAGGGCCTCTGCACCCCTTCCTCTCTCCGCCTGGGATCTCATCCCCCAGCCCCCAGATAGCTGCACGGCTTGCTTCTTGGTGCCAAAAAGGGTTCTGTGCAAATGCGGGGAGTTGGTTTGGACTGATGTTCTGGATCGCTAACAAGTCCACTTGGATCGAGTCACGGATATTAATAGAAAATATTCTGGAGGCGTTCAAGGCAATGATTGAACTGTAAAGTGAGACTTAATAGCCAGACACCCACGTCTGGAACATTCCGTTTAGGACTGAGGACATTCGAACACTCGGAGGAGCCTTTGTCCCAGGCTGTGGGGCGGTTGGGGCTGGCTTTCTGCCACTGTCACCTCGCTGTTGGCTGCTCAGAAAGGGGTGCTGCACAGCTGGGGAGCCAAACCATGGTCAGACATGGCCACAGCCTCCCCATCATCAAATGCGGGAGAAGAAAACCCACCTCAAGATCTTTTAAAAAAGTAATTTAAGTCCACAAGTATCCATTTAATAGATAAGTTAAGTGATACTGAAAAAAGCTGCGTGCTGCCCTGGCTGGTGTGGCTCAGTGGACTGAGCGCCGGCCTGTGAACCAAAAGGTCACCAGTTTGATTCCCAGGCAGGACACGTGCCTGGGTAGTGGGCTAAGTCTCCAGGAAGGGCGGCGCAAGAGGCAACCACACACTGATATTTCTCTCCCTCTCTTCCTCCCTCCTTCCCCTCTGCCCTAAAATAAATAGATATATAGTCTTTGAAAAACATAAAATCTTTTTAAAAAATGACAACAGCCAACAGAAAAATTGCCCTCCAGTGTGAATGAAACACAATTAGACCTAATTTTTTGTGAGACCAGCAAAAAATACACTTTTTGGTGTGCTGTAGAATTTTAGTGGTTAGTTTATGTGTGCCTCGAGATGGAAAAGGTTGGAAATCGCTGCCTTAGAGGGATGCTGCAAAGACTCACAGAACCACAAAATTATTAGTCCACCACCAAGCACTTAACAGCCAGAGGGAAAGGGGGGGTGGGGGTAAATGGTGGTGGAGACCTGACCTGGGGTGGTGAGCACACCATACAGTGTACAGATGACGTGCTGTAGAACTGTGCGCCCGAAACTTATGCCATTGTGTTAAACAATGTCACCCCAAAAAAATTCAATTTTAAAAAAGAACTCCATAGGCAATCTGTCCAGACTAGTTCCCTTTCCTTCCATCTCTTTCCCCCAAACTTAGGGTACAGGCAGACTCGCACTCCCTCCAGGGCCTTGGCAGAGAAAGGGATCCTTCCGCCCTGGGCGGCCTTCCTGCTTCCTCCGGCCTTCCTTCCCAGACCTCGGAGCTGCCCTGTCCCAGTCTGACCGCCTGCCACTAACACGGAACCAGCACCTAAAATGTGGTGAGTTCCAATTGTCAGACGTACAAAGTGAGTGTAGAATACCTACAGGAGCCCTGGCCGGCGAGCTCAGTTGGTTGGAGCATCGTTCAGAGCCCCAAAGGCTGCAGGTTCGATCCCTGGTCTGGACGCGTGCTGACTGATGTTTGTCTATTGGACTGATGTTTTTTCTCTTTCTCTTTCTCTCTCCCTCTTCCTCCCGCTCTAAAACCAATAAACATATCCTCCGGTGAGGATAAACAAAAAAATAAGATAAAACCTGAAAAAAGAATGTAAATATCCAACGATTTTGTGTGTGTTGATGGCATGTTGAAATGATAATATTCGGGATATCACGATTCAACAGAATACATTATTAAAATAAATTGCACCTGTTTCTTCTTACTTTTTGCAAACCATGGCTACTATAACACTTACAGAGAGTGATATAGATGGCTTGCCTTCTACTGTCTCTGGTGGAGCCGGCTGCTTTAGACCCTGCCTCCCCGCGGCGGGGAGGGGGCAGGAGTGGGGGCGCCGAGGCCTTGCTCCCCACCGCCGCCCAGGTCACCAGGTTCAGGTGTATCTTAGAAGGAGTCCTATTTGACCCTACCTGTCTCCACAGCCCACTTTAAGGGTCTGCTCCCACGACCTCTAGATTATCTGGGGATCCGCTCGACCGTTTGGGCCTCAGTCTGTCTGTGGGGCCAGGCAGCAGTTGCCCCAAGGAGGGTTTGGGGGGAGTGGTTACAATCGGGGCAGCTTGGATGGCAGGGCCCCAGGGTCAAGGATGGCCCGAGGTGCGCTCAGGCGCGTCCACGGGGCCCACGACATTCAGTCACATGTGTGCTATGGGCCCTGCGGGGGCTGGAGTCGTGGGCGAGAACATTGCTGAGCAAGCGGAGAGGAAAGCGCCCTCCTCGCCAGCTTCAGGGAAGAGACAGGTTTCAGTTGCTTGATGAACGTCCAGGACCCCGAGGGTTTTCTAGCGAGAAGGGACACGTGGGAGAATCGAAACCCACTCTCTGAAACGCATCGTCTGATTTTTCCTAATGTTGAAATTCTGGGCCACCCTTCTGAAAAAAATTCGTCAAACATCCCTACACCCCCTCTCGGTGTCGCCCAGGGTGGGCTTGGGGGTCCCCAGCTGCACCGCTGAGTGCCAGCGGGACTCCTTGGGTTACAGACGCGGCCACGCGGCACCGATTTGCGGAGGGACTTGTCAGAAGCTGCACAGCCAATTGGTGGGGACAGTGGGACTTGAAGCAATGCCTTTGGGGTCTCATTTTACTGTCCCTTCCCTGCCATGTTGTCATTTCACAGGCTTGGGTGATTTCAGAACCAGAGGCTTGAGGTTGAATGTTCTCACACCGCTGCCTCTTCACCCCACTTTTCTCAGTCTCTTTGTGTCTCCGCCTTACTTCTTTCTCTGTCTTTCTTGTACCATCTTTCTTATTCCCCCTCTCTCTCCCCCCTTGTCTCTTTTCCCCATCTCTCTCTCTTTTAAATATTTTTAGACACAGAGGAAGAGAGAGAGAGAGAGAGAGAGAGAGAAGCATCAGTGTGTGGTTGCCTCTCATGCACCCCCCACCAGGGACTTGGCCCGCAACCCAGGCATGTGCCCTGACTGGGAATTGAACCGGCGACCCTTTGGTTTCAGGCTGGCGCTCAATCCACTGAGCCACACCAGCTGGGGCAGCTGTTTTCATTTTTAATGTGCATAACCTTGTTAGTAATACTAACAAGGCATGTCTGCAGTTCATCTTATTAGGTTAATATTCACCTTTAAATATGAGTCTGTATTCTAGATATATTGGCAAGTAAATCTTACATAGTTTATAAGAAGAAATTATGTCAGTAAGATGATAGGTCTAATTAGTTTGTGCAAAATGCAGCAATAGCCAACGCTATTGTGAAAGCAACATGGAAAGTGAGTTATGAAGAAATTTCAGATATATAGAATAAGGAAATGGATCAATAATTTGTATGAAAATTGTGAAAAGTAACTAGTTCGCTTTCAGAAGAACCTCACATTACCCCTTTAGGGTAAAATGCTGGTGTGATTTGAATCACAGACAAGTCAGAATAGCAGAGATTAAGTGTGTGCCTGCATCTACACCCACATCTGTGCAGGTATTTCAGATTCCTGCTAGGAAAGAGTCTTTAGGAAACATATTTACTCCATTTAGGCCATAGATTTTTTTTAAACCCTGTTTTAGAATTCCAGTATTGTGAGCATAAGTTAAAAGCATAACCATAATTTTGCCATTCTCACATTAATTATGTGAAACCCTCTTTCTTCCTAGATATCCTCAAGAATACAAAGAATTTGGAAAAAAAAAGAAAGAATATGGCAGAGAAAAATGGGATATGCTAATCTATTTTCTTCTCATTCATCAAACCTCAAAGCAGCAGACTTTACCAAAAATTTTTTGAGGAAAGCGTTCCTGTGAATCTATGACATCTAAGAGTTTAGACAATGTTTCAGTGATTGGTCTGCATGGGCAACAGGTTTTCGTAGTTGAAGATTTTTGAGATGTGTGCAAATAAATCCTGGACACAGCACCCCAGTAAAAAAAACTGGGATTCAAAAAACTTTCCCCTGAATTATACTCTCCTGTGTAGACAAAAAGTTTAGTGACCCTGTGACATGTGCTCATTCTTAGCCCATTCACCAATACGCAGGCATGCAGAAGTGACATTTCTGCATAACACGAAAAATAGAAGTTAAAAATAAATAGCAAGATGGGTGAATGAGAAATTTAACTCTCTTCTGCTTCATTTGCTTTCTAAGAAATTCTTGGCTCTCCCCTGGCTAATTACAAAGTGAAGCCAATCCAAGAGGTATTTGCAGAACGGGAAGTTGGTGCTGTGCCTTCCCACCGTGACCGGTGTGGAGGAAAGAGGGTGATTTAGGGATAGCAAGTGGGACACCCACTGGTTTTGCGCTCATAAAGAATCGACCGGAATAGCCAAAAGATTATGAGCCAAGGACGGACGATTATGTGGTGGGATATATCCCAGACCCGCCTCATCCGGTTTTGGAGAAAGATATTCAGACAAGAAGGGGAAGCAGCTGTTGTGGTTGAAGGCCGTCTGGACGATAAAGATGCTGGCCGTGGTGTACCCTGGCTGCCCGCATCGCCGGGGAAAGGCTGGCACAGCCCAGTCCGTGCACAGAAAGGATGCAGAAGCACTAAACTTGGTGCTCTGAGGATGGAAGTATTTCTGCCAGATCCTTGCTGATAGCCGAACGGGGCCACAGATCATGCAGCCAGACTGTCAAAATGAGTGAGGAACGCTCATTTAAAGAACACTCTGCACCCCTGTGTTCACTGCGGTGTTATTTACAATAGCCAAGGTCAGGAAGCAGCTTACGTGTCCCTCTATAGTCGGCTGGGTAGAGCAGATGTGGTGCATATATGCGATGGAATATTACTAGCCCATGAAAAAGAATTAAATGTCACCATTTGCGACAGCATGAGTGAGTACCTAGAGGGTATTATGCTAAGTGAAATAAGTCAGACAGAGAAAGACAAACACCATATGATTTCACTTGTATGTGGAATCTAATGAGCAACATCAACGAAGAATCAGAAACAAATACAGCAAGCAGGCAGACGGTTGTCAGATGGCAGGGGGCTAGGGGGCTGGGCAGAAAAGGGAAGGGATTTAGAAGTACAAACTGGCAGTTACAAGATCGTCACGTGCATGTAAAGCACACACAGGGGACACACTGAATAATAGTGTGATCACCACGTGGGGTACTAACTAGGTGGGTGCCGGACTGGTGGAGGGGTCGCTTCACAGATCATACAAATGTCCGACCACTTCGCTGTACACCTGAAACTCATGTAACATTGAATATCCACTATCATTGAAAAACAAAATAAAACAAAAGAATACTACTTACTACAAGAAACAAATGGACTTTTATTATTTAAAAAGGGAAGGAAGGAAGGAAGGAAGGAAGGAAGGAAGGAAGGAAGGAAGGAAGGAAGGAAGGAAGGAAGGAAGGAAGGAAAAGAAAGAATCCACCCTAGTATCATCTATTCTCCGGCACTAGTCTAAATCCACCCACCCCACAGGGGACCACCCGCCCCAAACCCGCCCCTGCCAGATCCCCTGGCGCCTGCGCAGTAAGCCCTCCTCCTGTTACAGTAATGTAACTCTATAGAACCAGAGCAGACTCCCCTTCCCTTGCTTTCCAGGCGAACCAGCGCGTGCCTTGGAGGAGACGTGCTGGAGTCTCGCCTCCTGTCTGCTGGCGCGCGGACTTTGCAGTGAAAGTCTTGCGTTCCCCCAAAGGCCTGCGCGGTCGCACTGGCCTCTGTGCAGGCGGGCAGCCCTCCCTCGCTGGTCACAGGTGTTCGACAGGGTCGCAGGACCGGACGCCGAGATGCTGCCCGAAGTCCCAAAGGCCGGTTGCCCCGTAGGTGGCACAGCCGCAGACCTCAGATTTAGGGACAAAGCTGCTCACGCGACGGCAGGGAGCAGCACACGCCCGCAGAAATCAATGTTCGAGGGAAGAGCAGGCGCCGACTCTTCCAGTTGCGCAGTGCCCCGGAGGTGGGTTAGCCGGAAAGGAAAATCTGCCCTGCGAGCGCGAAGTCACGCAGGGGAGAGCTTCCGACCGGAGCGCCGCTGACGTTTTGCTGGTTGTGATGTTAATTCTTTTGCCCTGGTTCCAAAGGAAATTCTTGCCTGACGTTTAAAAATGTCGGAGACAAAATGGTAGACATGCTTTCGACTTTTAAAAATCGGAAGAACACAAAAGGGGGCGTCTCAGACTTCACAGTTTACCTTCCTCTGCAGCGTTGGGAGGCGCCAGCGAGCAGAAGTCTCTCCTCCCGTACCGCCGAGAACTGCGAGCCTGCGTGCAGCCGGGAGGAGCCTCTCCAAGGGCAGCCAGGATACCGGGCCTGCACACTCGGGTCCGGGTCGGGCCCCCTCCCCGAGCCTCCCCCCGGGACTTTGGCCTCGGCATTCAGACACCCAGGAGGTCTGAGACACAGACAAACCTAGGACTGCTGTTGTGACTCTTGAAAGTCACTATCTTGGCAACAACCTGAAATTCCTCATTGGGGCTCTTCTGTTCCTCATCTACGTTTAATGCCAGTCACCTTAAGTATTCCCCCCCCCCCCCCGTATTTCTTCCTACACGAAGTAGGTGTCTAGCTTTGTGGCAGAGAGGAAGAGGGAGGGAAGGTGGAGAGGCAGGGAGAAGATGGAGATGGAGGAGAGAGAGCAGGAGGAGGAGGAAGAAGAGAGGAAAGGACATTAAAGGAGGCAGAGGCTGCCCTGGCTGGTGTGGCTCCGTGGATTGAGCGCCCCAACGGAAAGGTCACTGGTTCGATCCCCAGTCAGGGCATGTGCCTGGGTTTCAGGCCAGGTCGCCAGTTGGGGGTAATGGGAGAGACAACTGCCTCTTGCACATCGACGTTTCTCCCCCTCTTTTTCTCCCTCCCTTCCCATCTTTCTAAAATAAGTTAAAAAAAAAGAGTAAACAAAATCTTAAAAAAAAAAAAAGCCTTTAAACGCAGGTAGAGAAGAAGGGGCCCAGGGACCATGGAGAAAAGAGGGGGGAGGAGAAGGAGGAGAAGGGGAGAAGCGGGAGGAGGGGGGAGGGGACCAGGAGGAGGCGTGGCCGTGGCTATAAAGCGGGGAGGAGAGCCGGCCTCCGGCCTCCGCGTCCCCGGAAGGCGGAGCATGGGGCTGCGCTGGGGGCTCCTGCTGCTGTGGTTCTGCCGGCTTCTCCGCGCAGCCAGTCAGCCCTTCGGAGGTGAGGGGCTGGTGTCTGGGGCTGGGCACGTCTGAGACGCTGTGTGGGGTGAGAGTCACCCCAGTTTCACGTGCTCTAAAGAAAGAAAAAGATGCTCTCTGTATTTTTTTCAGGTATTTCCAGGTAACAGACAGGATCCACTGACAGGCTTTAAAAAAAAAAAAGGTTATCAGTTAATAAAATTGGAAGATTAGGAATGTCCACTGGAAAATTCAATGGACAGAAGTCGTTTACTTGATAACCATGTATCACCTCCCTTCATTCCATTATATTTTATTATTATTAGTTTCAATCCCCACTCAAGGACATTTTTATTGCTTTTTAGACAGAGAGAAAGGGAGAGAAAAACATTGATGTGACAGGGAAGCATTGATCAGTTACCTGTCTGAGGCAGGAGACAACCAAACTGGCAACCCAGCCATGTGTCCTGACTGGGAATCAAACCTGCAACCTTTCGGTTACAGAACGATGTTCCAACCAACTGAGCCGCACCGGCCAAGGCAGTGCTAACCTACTCTTGAGAATAAGCGGCAAATACACACGTGTTGAGGTCCTGCCTGTGTTCTGAGCTTCGAGAAGAGCAGTTGAATATCTGTGAACCATGGACAATGCTTTATGAATTTCTTTGAGTTGCCCTGTGACTTCAGGATGTGCTGGACATTAAAGTCTCCTCGACTTGAATTTGGAAGCAACGTTTAGTGGGAATAAGTTGCCTGTGGTTTGTGAAAATGCATTGCACACTGGAGTGAGTCATCTGGGAGGGGAGAAAATAATGATGGTTGCTTTAAGAAGAGAAATCTTTGTCTTTGCAATAAGGTCGTTACTGCATGCTAAGCACTTCCTGTGTGCCGTGAGCTGCACAGGGCCCTGAGATGCTGTTTCCTTGAATCCTCACAGCAAACCTGTGGAGAGTTGAACGGCGGAGACTTTCTTTAACAGGTGCGAAAACTAATTCGATCTTATTGCAAAGGCCGAGGACACGTGAACACGCTTTTCTCCCATTTGTACCTTTCGGATAATACTGAAAAGAATTGGAATAAAATGAAATAAAAGAATGGTGAAATGATAAAAAAAAATGTTGTCCCTACTATAGTGTGATTAATTTTGCAGGAAAGTGTGGAAAAAAGTAAATCACTTACTTTGGCCTGCTGAATTATTTTTTTAAAATGATTTTCATTGTTTCTGTTCAATGACAATATTTGGAAAATACAGCTGAGGCAAAAGGGAAAATTTGAAATCACCCTCAATCACACTATTAAAATTAAGCTCTAATGAAATCTGGATGCACCACCTTTAAAATAAGATTATTCTTGCTAGAATATAATTTGGTAAAGTATTTTCTTTTAATTTGATTACAAAGGCTAAATCTAGTGAAATAAATATTTGTTTAAAATTATGTCTTTCAGCTGGCGGTATGTCAGATGAAGGTAAGTCGATCAAAAGTCTTCTATTACAGTTTCTTTTTAAATTTTGCTGTGAAATGGGACGGTGTTGAATACTATACTCCCTTTCCTGGTAAGAAATCGTGTTTTCCGCGAAAAACTGCTATTCTTATGTTCTTGTATGTAAGAACAAGTACATTCTCTGTTAAAAAATAGTCAAAGGAAAAGAAGAGGGCAATGAGGATGCCCCTGTAAATTTTACTGTTACTGTTTCTGAGTGATCCAATATTTCATTATACACAGCTTTATCCTGGGATTTCCTCTGTGCAAAAAGTAGTCTCTTAGCACACAGTGAAATGAAAAATGTCTTGCTTCAAACAATGTCTGTGCATCACCTAGGGATGAGGTACAGGTACAGATTTCCATGTTCATCCATATCTCCTCGTTATTGATGCCTATGTGATATTATTTCAAAGTTCCCTGGTGATGGATATTTTTGGACGGATCTCTATTTTTTTTTACCATCATGAACCATGGTAAAATGAACATTCTTAAGTTCTAAAGCCAGGAAAGTACAGAGGCCAGAGGTATCTATTTTGACCGGTAAAGGTTAATGTTATCAGGGGAGGGGATATTCTAACATATGTGACATTGCAAAAGGAAATAATCCCTAAGCCTATAGAAAGTAACAGACAAAATTATTTTATGATTATAAATTTAAAAACTCCTAAGAACACTAATAAAGACTACTATTTTTTTTAATCCTCACCTGAGGATGTTTATTGATTCGGGAGAGAGACATTGATCCATTGCCTCCCATATGCACCCCAACTGGGGATTGAACCCGAAACCCAGGTGTGTGTCCTCACCAAAAAATCCAAATTGTGAACTTTGGGTGTGGGGACAACCCTCCAGCCCACTGAGCCACCCGGCCAGGACAGTAATGAAAGATCCCCACTATGTGGCTGGATGGAAGACAAACACTCCCAGGCAGTAGTTGTTCTCTCTGTCGGTAAGAACCTACCACACATTGACGAAAAGTGAGGCATTCCGCTCCGCCTCCACGACAAAAACAGTTTCGGAGTTCAGTTGCCGAGAAAGGTGCAGGGCTTCCATGCAGGAACCAGTAAAATCACGTTGAAGAACACACAGCAAACTCTGAAAGAACGGCGTGCCATCTTCCTGGCTGGAGAACATTAAAACAGTAAAATCAATGTCGGCTTCCCATTTCCTTTTTCAGATGTTATTTTCTTGCCAGAAGACAGAAGTAAGTTGACCATAAAACTTTTACTGCTAAAGTGCCCTTTCTTTTCGCGCTATAAAAATGAGGAGATCAGTCGGTACACTTTCTTTTTTTATTAAAAAAATCTTTTTTTTCTCTCCTTTCACAAAGTGTACTAGAAGTACCTTGTCAACAGATAAAGAAAGCTGACGGGTAGAAGTCTTCTAGAATTTTGCTGGTGCTGTGGGTTTCTACACTTTGATTTCTGCCAATCTAATAGAGAACACTTAATGTGAAAGTTCCTAGAAGAAAAGGTCCGATAGTGATTAGGAAAATTTTGAACAGAAGTCGCGCTGCAGCGGAGAAGCACTGTTTAAACGAGCCGTAAATATAGCGTATTGAATAGCATGGTGTCGGCCCAGCAAGACACTAAGAACAGTAAGTGGCGTTTTCTGATGTGTGCTGGCTGCTGACCCTGGTCCTTTTACCACCATCTATCTTGCCTTTCATTTCTTTCTTTCCAATAATTTCAACTGACGTGATACAGAACATGGGATGGACCCCAGGGTACGGGACTAGAGTCTCACCACGGTTTTAAATGTATGGGCGTGAACACAAAGAGGCACTTTACCTTTACTTAATAGCTACTTGAAAGAACATTAAGTTGCATTCCCCTCCTGCATCGGGTGGAAAACTAAGTTGCTGTTTAATCAGATTTTAACTGGGAAGGAAACAAAATCATTTCATTTAAGAAGAAAACGTAGGAAATGCAGGTGTGCCCTAAGGACCAGGCGAGCTTTTCAAGCAGAACAAGAACCATCTGTTACAAGGTAATATTTAAAAAGCGTGTGAATGTTTCATGCTGGTGAAAACCCAGGTGAAAGAGCTCACTAGTGGGTAAGACCAATCACTGGTGTCCCTAGAGAGAGCGACACCATCGATGCTGAAAATTCCTGTCTGCTTTCACCCCATAACCTTGCTCTGGGGATTCCAGCAGGGAGAACCTAGTGCTTCCGTGCGGAAGGACTTAGGCGAGCTGAGTGTTTGTTTCAGCTACATTTACAGACGGGAAAAAATCTGAATAGGAGAAAGCTTGAATACATGGTGGCAAAACCCAGATCGCAGAACGTGAGCCAGCATCAGGAAGGGAGGTAGAGTTACAAAAGTTAAAAGCATGTGTTGGAAAGGATTTCTATGATCTGTTAAGTTAGAAACTGACGTTATGGTTATAGAGGAGGATTCATTTGGGGAGAGAACAAAAATCTGTGTGTGTGTGTGTGTGTATGAGTGTACATTCTGTATGATTATACATTTTACATGGTCAATATATGTTGCATGGATGGAGACGTGTACCATCTCCATACAGAAACAGATGGGCAGACACAGACGCCCATCTTTCTGGGCGTGGAGAAACGTGGGAAGATGTAAATCAGGCTGTACATTCTGAGTGTCCGTGTGCACGTGTGTGTCTGGTGTGTGTCCCTCGTGTGTGTGCACAGGTGTCTGTGTGCCTTGTGCGTAGGTGTGTGAGGCGGTGGAAGAGGGCAAAGAGAAGAAATACAGGGGGAAACTGTTTAATAGATTAATGCCCACATTTATGCGTCTAAGCTGAGGGTAGATTTTTGGCACGGGGGCCGGGTACTAGCTAAGCGAAACGCCAAGGCCGTGCGTGCCTGGGGAAACCAGGACAGGGCTGGGAGTCTGCACCCAAAGCCTTTCTGGGCGGAGGCCCCCAGCTCTGCCCCCAGCTCTGCCCCCGCGAGACCCGGGAGAACCCAGGCGGCGGTTCGGGGGGCAGCGGCAGCGACAGCGGGGCAGACGACTGTGCTCCGGAGCGGGGCAGCTCTGCTCCAGCCGCCCGGCAGCCCCAGAGCTGGAGGGAGATGTTGTTTTTCCCTAGGTGGCAAGTGCGTCTTCCCCTTCTACTACAAGAATGGCGTGTTCTATGACTGCGTCGCGTTCAGGGCCAAACACAAGTGGTGCTCCTTAACGGAGACTTTCAAAGGACATTGGAAGTACTGTTCTGAAGAGGGTGAGTGTCCGCCCTCGGAAGCCCTCCGGGTGGTCCTCCTGGGCTTGGGAGCCGGGGTTCGCTGAGGCTCTGCCGAGGGCCCGGTAAATGCAGTGCCCAGTCCTCGGGACCGGGGAAATAAGTCGTGGCAGGTGTGAACATCCCAGCGCACCAAAGATGTATTATGAGTACTTCCACCACATGACCTTGGAAAGAAATCTTTCAGCCCTGGCTGGTGTGGCCCAGTGCATTGAGCGCCGGCCTGCGAAGCAAAACATGGCCAGTTCGATTCCCAGTAAGGGCACATGCCTGGGTTGCAGACCAGGTCCCCAGTAGGGAGTGCTTGACAGGCAACCACACACTGATGTTTCTCTCCCTCTCTTTCTCCCTCCCCTCCCCCCTCTCTAAAAAGAAATAAAGTCTTTTTTTTTTTTTTAAGATTTTATTTATTTATTTTTAGAGGGGGAAGGGAGGAGGAGGGGGAGAGAGAGAGAGAGAGAGAGAGAAACATCAATGTGCAGTTGCTGGGAGACATGGCCTGCAACCTAGGCATGTGCCCTGACTGGGAATCGAACCTGCGATGCCTGGTTCGCAGCCCGCGCTCAATCCACTGAGCTACACCAGCCAGGGCTTAAAGTCTTTTTAAAAAATCAGATTTCAAAAAAAATGAAAAATCTTTCAGCAGAACCTTGTTCCCTACCAGCACTATTGCCGTATACTTTGGGAGGAATAGAGCAGAGTGAGAAACAGGTGTGTGTGTGTGTGTGAGAGAGAGAGAGAGAGAGAGAGAGAGATGTTGAGGAGGGGGCGCAAAGAGAAAGACGTCTTCATCTGACTGCTTCTTCCTCTGTGCAGACATGGCCAAGTGTGTGTTTCCCTTCTGGTTCCGACGCATGATCTACTGGGAATGCACCGAAGACTCGGAAGCATCTGGGAGACTGTGGTGTTCACTGACTCAGAATTATAACAGGGACAAGGTTTGGAAATATTGTGATTCGTGATGAGATTTGGGGGGTGGGGTGGGGCTGAAGAGGTTGCACCATTCTTATGGCAAAGAATCCTCAGTGTTTATTGGGAAAGCAGGAGGCGGGGTTTCAGGGTGATCTGGCTGTAAATGACTTGGGTTTTGATGATGGTTATAGCGTTTCTAGCCTTGGCACTCTTACTTGCTAACTGTGTAAAATTTGGCCTTTAAAAAAATAGTGCATGGACTAGGGGGTGATCGTGAGGTGCCAGAACTGTGGATTATAACCAATGACCCAGCCGGTGGGGGGTGTGGGAAGTGTGGATATTGGTCTCGGGGAAGGCCATGCTCACGTGTGGGGTCAGCGGGTCGACGGGAGCTATGTCTCCTGCTCACTATCATTGTGAACCTAAAACCACAGAAAATAAAGTCTCTCCTAAAATGCATTACTCTGATGAAGAATTCTTTTTTTTAAGATTTTATTGATTTACTTTTAGAGAGAGGGGAAGGGAGGGAGAAAGAGAGGGAGAGAAACATCAGTGTGAGAGAGAAACATGGATTGGCTGCACTCCGACTGGGGCCCGAATCTGCAACCCAGGCATGTGCCCTGACCGGGAATCAAACCAGCGACCTTTCGCTTTGCAGAACAGCGTCCAGCCAACTGAGCCACCCCAGTCAAGGCTGTTGATTATTAATCTTTATAGCAACCCCATGAGATAAACATTGTCACCATTTCCAGAAACTATGAGTCAAGTGGATTAACTAATTTGGGGGGGGTGAGAATTTACTAACTTTTAAAGAGTTTATAGCTGGGTTTTGGCCAAGATGGAGGCATAGGCAGTCGCATTGTGCCTCCTCGCGCAACCAAAACTAAGGACAACAAAAATTGAGTAACAAAAATACAACCAGAAGAGAAAAGTTAACAGAAGTCGGGCTCCAGTACATCCAGAGGGGTAAGGAGCAGCGGAGTCGGAGGCCTGCGGAGAGGGGTCGAGGGGTCCCAGCGGGAAGAAACGCTGGCTGGCAGGCGCGGGCGCGCAGGGCGCAGACGACAACGGAGGGACCGGTGGCGGACCCTGGGCTCGGGAGGCGACTAGCAGACCCAGTGAGGGGCTCAAGGCAGCTGGCTGTCCGCAGTCACACATTTGCGCACAAACTAAGTGAAAACGGGCAGCTACTCGGACTGGGTAGCCAAGAGACCCAGTGCCGTTGCATTTCAAAGCTTAAGAGCCCGGACTGGGAGCTGAGGCCAGGAGATTCTCTCAGCCTCACAGAACACTTCTCGGGGAAGCCCACCTGCCCGAGAACCAGCACCAGAGGGGCCCAATTTGCTGCTGGGAGGCAGTGGAGGGGAGGGAAGTCCTAGAGAGAGTGGAGCAGGAGCCATTATTCCCTCTCAGACCCCACCCCCACATAAAACGTCACAACCCAGCGACTGCGGTGCCCCGCCCTGGTGAACACCTAAGGCTCCGCCACCCTTATGAAGCAGCCGCAACCAAACCAAAGGAAAATAAAAAAAGATGGCTCAAACAGATTTGAAAGCCCCAGAACCAA
>PVIA01014159.1:0-28359 GCA_004024845.1 Tonatia bakeri
GTGAAACATCAATATGTGGGTGCCTTTCATGCACCCCCTACTGGGGACCTGGCCTGCAATGCAGGCATGTGCCCTGGCTGGGAATTAAACTGGTGATCCTTTGATTTGCAGCCCTGTGCTCAATCCTCTGAGCTACACCAGCCAGGGCCTCTATCAAGGAATATTTAGCTTTGTGGAATAGCTCTGTTTATTCACTTCTGCAAAAGCAGGGTAACTGATTTGTTAGCAAGGATTTGGTGAGTACACTGAATTTTCCTAAGACAGTTTTCTATATTTTTCTATAACTTAAGCTAAGTAATATACTACTAACCCTCCATATAATGAGGAATAAGCAAGTTATGTGCTAGAGTCCAAGCTGCTGTTGACTGGGCCCATTAGAATAGGAGGTAAGTATTTCTGCTCTCCATTCTTTTGGCCCATTATTTGTTGTGTGCCTTCTGTGCTTACCTACTAGCAAGTGTGTCTTCTCCACCAGCATATTTTTTGCGGGGGTAGGACATGTGGAAAGCTTTCTTCTAGGTCTTCTAAGGACTTCCTTCTTCTAAGACATTTCAGGTCTCTTTCAGTTTCTTCTTCTGAGTTTCGAATCTATACTTTGGATCTGGGTGACATTGACCAACTGCTTGACTTTTGAGCTTCAGAGTTTTCATCTGCAATATCTGGATAATGTTAAGAACCTGACAGAACTGTTGTAAGGAGTGATAAAAAGTAATTAAATGATTAATACACTAGAAAACAGTATAAAAATCTGATGTTAGAAGTGAATTGAAGAAAAGCTTAGATATGAGATATGAAAGGCATTTTCTGATACTGGCAAGTGTAGCTGGATCTCAGAGCCCTTTGTGTGTTCCTATTCTCTTTATTGCCATCCTACTTGTCTTTCCTTCTTCATTTTTCCTTTCCCCACACGTAAGAGTTGTGAGTGTTGGGTAAATAAAGGCAGGGTTGGGTAGAGGTGAAGGGGAACTAAATCATGTGAACTCAACTTTGCCCTCTTATATCTCTGTCAACTTGCTACTCCCAGCTTCCAAACTGGTCCTTTGGTCCCCCAAGTATATCTATGACCTAATCCCCAGAACCCATGAAAGTTACCTTATATGACAAAAGGGGTTTTAAAAATGTAATTAGGTTAAGGATCTTGAGATAGGGCTGTTATACTGAATTATCTGGGTGGGTCCAGTACAACCACAAGAGAGCTGCAGTAGTAGCAAGAGGTAAACAACAGGCAACATGAAGATGGAAGTAGAGAGACTTGAAGATACTACATTGTTGACTGTGAAGCTGGAAGAAGGGACCACAGAAAGTCAAGGAATGTAAGGTATGCAAGCCTACAAGGTAGAAAAGGCAAGGAAACAAATTCACCTCAAGAACCTTTGGAGGGAGTGTAGACCTGTGCTACCTGGGTTTCAGCCCAGTGAAACCCATTTCTACTTCAGTCCTTAGAACTAGTTCAAATTCAAGTTCTGGCCAAGATGGAGGTGTAGGTAGAAGCACTTCACTTGCGCAACCAAAAGGAGGATAACAACCAATCTAAAATCAATAAATAACCAGAAGTTCCAGACAATCAGACTGCATGGAACTCTGACAACCAAGTAATTAAAGAACAGTCAACCAGACCAACCAGACTATTAAGATGGGCAGAAGGAGAGAACGCGCTACAAGGTGGCAGATCATGCAGGCAGGGCTGATTGAATGGGAAACTGAGACTCAGAGCTGACTGTGGACTATGGTGGGGCTTGCTGTGGTGGGAGAAACTCCCAGTCTCACATGAGAGTTTGGTGGAAAGTGGAGCTAAAGCCGAACAGGCAAGCAGCATTGTTCCCTCTCTGGTCCCTCCCTGACAGGCAGCACCACAGTGCAGCAAGAAGGGTTGCCATGCCCTGGTGAATACCTAATGCCCTGCCTGCTTACAACTTAACAAGTGAGCTGAGACAAAAAAAAAAAAAAATAGGGCCCGAATGAAAGAACAGAGCAGAACTCGAGAAGGAGAGCTAAGCAATGAGGAGATAGCCAATCTATCTGATGGAGGGTTTAAAGCCCTGGCAATCAAAATGCTCACAGAACTGATTGAGCTTAGCTGAAAAATAAAAGAACAAATGAAAGACACCCAAAGTGAAATAAAGCAAAAACATTCAGGGAACCAACAGTGACAGGAAGGAAACCAGGACTCAAATCAATTTGGAACAAAAGGAAGAAATAAACATCCAACTGGAAGAGAATGATGAGACAAGAATTCAAAAAAATGAAGAGAGGCTTAGGAACCTCTGGGACAACTTGGAACATTCTAATATCTGAATTATAGGGGTGCCAGAAGGAGAAGAACAACAGTAATAAATTGAAAACTTATTTGAACAAACAATGAAGGGTAACTTCTCCCATCTCGTGAAGGAAATAGACTTCCAGGA
Source organism: Tonatia bakeri (assembly GCA_004024845.1). Classification (NCBI taxonomy): domain Eukaryota; kingdom Metazoa; phylum Chordata; class Mammalia; order Chiroptera; family Phyllostomidae; genus Tonatia; species Tonatia bakeri. The sequence continues at coordinate 2,406 of PVIA01014159.1, forward strand.
GGTCCAGGAAGCCCACAGAGTGCCAAAGAAATTGGACCCAAAGAACACACCAAGGCACATCATCATTAATTTACCCAAGATTAAAGATAAATAGAAAATTCTAAAAGTAACAAGAGGAAGGGAGAGAGTTACCTACAAAGGAGTTCCCATTAGACTATCAGCTGATTTCTCAAAAGAAACCTTGCAGGCAAGAAGGGCCTGGAAAGAAGTATTTGAAGTCATGAAAGGCAAGGACCCGCATCCAAGATTACTCTATCCAGCAAAGCTATCATTTAGAATGGAAGGGCAGATAAAGTGCCTCTCAGACAAGGTCAAGTCAAAGGAGTTCATCATCACCAAGTCCTTATTATATGAAATGTTAAAGGGACTTGTCTAAGAAATTGAAGAAGATCAAAAACCGTGAACAATAAAATGACAACAAACTCATAACTATCAACAAATGAACCTAAAAAAAAAGAAAAACAATGAAAACAAAAACTAAGCAAACAACTAGGACAGGAACAGAATCAGTGAAATGAACATCACAAGAGGGATTTCAGTGGGGAGGCAGAGGGGAGGAATAGGGGGGGAAAGGTACAGTGAAGAAGAAGCATAATTGGTAGGCATAAAATAGATGGGAAGAGGTCAAAAATGGTATAGGAAACAGAATTCAAAGAACTTAAATGTATAACCCAAGAACTTGTATGAACTAAGGTGGGGGGAATGCTGGAGGGTTGGGTGGCGCAGGGTGGAGGGAGGATAAAGGGGGAAAATTGGGAAAACTGTAATAGCACAATCAATAAAATATACTTTAAAAAGAACTATAAGTTCATAAAAGTGTGTTCTTTTAAGCCATTAAGTTGTAATGTTTTGTCATAACAGCATAGAAAGCTAATACACTAGGAGCAGAGATCAAACAGTATAGATTCTAGGGGTGACTATGTTAAGTGCTCTCCAAGTCTTTAACTCCACCTGGCTCATTAACGATTGCCCAAGACCAGATGTACCTGGTGTGACAAACTATCCCAGTTTACCCTGTTTTAGGACTGAAAGTCTTGCCTTCCTTTTAACCCTTCAATACCTTGCAAACAGGGACAGTGTGTCACCCTACATGCTCCTAATTTTTCAGATTTTTCTTAGTCTTGGTTACAAAGCCTCTATCTGTAAGAACTATTCTGTTGTTTATACTTCTAACTTGTCACTCATTTTTCAGTTTTAATTTAGTCACCACCTCAGTTTGACCTGGGTGACTTTTGTTCATACTTCCAACACTGGTTCTGGCCTCATCCTGAGACACTTCTCTTTGCTTTATGTTTTGAATAGATGCTGCTGCTGCTGCTTCTCTGACAAGATCTCCTTCCAATCCACACACTCCCCACATTCAGTCTTTCTGTTGCCCAGTGCTGCTCTGGGTTTGAAAGGCCTTGTTTTGCTTTGGGACATTCACGAATTTGTCTAAAAATCTGTGTCACTGTTTCTTGGACTGTGAGGCAATAGAAGCAACCTTGAATTGTTTCCCTTTAAATGTCACATGCTGAGCCTGGCAGTGTGAGGCATGTTGAACTCATCTCAGTCCAACATTACCCCTCATCTAGAAAGTTTCCCATTTTAAAGGGATCTCATATGCAAATATACAAACATAATCAGGGGGAAATTAGTCATATAACTCAACAGACTCTCAACTTTACAAAAGGTTTAATTTCATGGTTTACTTAAATAGCAAGTCCCTGTAGTGGATTTAAAAATGATTTGATTTTCAAAAGAGAAATTTACAGTTTTCAAGGACATTTATGATGATAAATGCTTTAAGCATGCATTAACTCTGTAAATGCTACAAAAAATTGAATATATATTTAAATTCTCTTAATTGAGTTGATGATGCATCTCTGATCTTACAAAGTACGATGTTCCAAGGAAATAATGCATTTTGTAGCTATCTCATCTATTTTTACATTTATCTGAGATAGGTTCCCAGCCACATAAACTTGATGCTAATTGGTAAGCCTTTGCATCCCTGTTTTCTTCTCTGTGGCAGATCCCTTCTTTCTCCTTCCCTACCCTTCTATCAGTAGCAAGGAGGGGCAGTTCTTTTTGACTCTAAGATGTATCCCTGACAGAGGCCTTTAGCAGTTCCAGACCAATATTCTTATACTCGTCCTCAATTCTCTTTATTGCCAGGATAGTCTGACCTTTCTCTTTCATTCTGGTAATTGGCCAACTGTCTTATTCGGAGAGCCAGTCCTTACTTTGTATCTTGGCTCTGATTAATGTCTTGTTTCCTGTGCTTGAGACAATCTCTTGGTAGCTTTCCCAACATCCTCATTCCTTTAGGACTGACTTCTGTCTTCATTTTGTCAGCACTACTGCTCCTTCCACAACATTGTGGACACTCCCTGAATTGCATTCTAGTGTCTGGGTCTTGCTAGTTGCTAACATGTAAATAGAAAGCCAGCTTTAAGGATTATATAAATACCAGGCTTTCTTGGATTTTCTGTTACTATTTTCCACCTAAAAAAATCTAAGGACAGGAATTATTTTTCACTCATCTCAACTCCCAAGTACTCACTTCAAGGCTTTTCATGTGCTCAGTAAAGTTTACTCAATAGGTCAGAAATTGAATAAATGAATGAATAAGTTAATGAATGAAATACCAGTGAGGAGACAGCTATCACTTTGGTACTGGGACCTCTGATACTAATTGATTATCTGGATTACTGCACACTATTTATTTCCCATATTTTAGATACAAAGGGACTAATTAAAAAGTTGTCAATGGAGTATAAGGAACCATAGGGTCTATTAAGCAATGAGAGGCTAGTAATTGTGCAGCTGTTGTCACCCTTAGGCCCCCAAACACGATGGGAACATGTGTATACTGGAACTTGAAGGAGATATGACATCCTAAGAGGAACTGTGACCATCTTTTGGGAGATACTACTAGTCTAAGGTGATCCTGCAGGGATGTATTCAAGGGAATAAATACTGTGAGCTTACTCTTTTTTTTTTCCCACTTCTAATTTCCTACTGGAACTCCTCTTTAGCTGAACTCAGCTGAAAAGCAGGGGGCAAAGACCATTCTTACAGCAGAAAGTAGGATGAAGAAGCATAAAGTGGCCTTGGAAGGTTAAAAAGAAGATAACTAGCACACTTGCTATGCACTAAGGGATATCAAGTATTCACTGGAATTTTGAAGAAGAAAAATATCACTTATGTGACAGGAAACAGCAGATATGTTAATACTGCTTTTTAAAAGAGTTTTAATCAACTCAAAATAATAAACATGCATAAATAAGAAAACTCAAGACCACTACTTGTCTCACACAATTTCAAGCACAGTATCCCTTTTATTAGTCTAACTTTCTCCTTGTGCTCAGATTCCATCTTTAAATCTCCAAGAACCAAATGTGAATGAAGCTTTTGATTTTGTCACTTTGCCTGACTTTCTGTAGCTGCTAGAGACAAGTCTCCCAACTAGCAAAGGTGTCTACATTGAACTTCACTCCTAAAAGCTAATAACCGGTGGACACCAGTCCTTTGGGCTTTGCATAACCTCTGGGATGTGACTCTGGCCTATATGGATTGCTAATACTAATATGCTAATTAGTTTCCTTAGCAGTGGTGGATCATTCATTCCTTTTTTTCTGCTAACAATGTGTTGAGATTTAGGGAGACAATTAGCAATGAAGATCAATAGCAATGGTAGCATGGAGCCCATTGGAATGAAATCACTGCGGTTTAGTTACAAGGTTTGATGATTGTCCTGAGGTCTACAGAAAGATTGAGACTGCTACGAACCCTGTAGTCAGAGTAAACCAGCAACAAACACTCTGGTAAAATATAGTACTTACTGCACTAATAGATAATGTGATGCTGAATGTTGGCTGGTTCTACAATAGGAGGTTGTGGCAACTGTGCAAACCAGAGAGCACTTATCCAAGAGTGTCCATATACACAATTTAGAACAACACTGTGTAAGACAAATAAAGCATGTCTGAGGGCACCCTCCGGCCTTCAGGTATATATTTTGTGACTTTTGAAGTCTGCCCAAATAATAACTGTGAGGGTGATTAGTGGTCAAGGTTAGGAATGGAAAAAATTTAATAAAAGGGCTGTATTGTGAATAGTCAAAATGTGGGGAAGGGTACTTTTTAAAATATATTTTATCGATTATACTTTTATAGTTGTCCCATTTTCCTCCCTGCCCTGCACACCCTCTCCCACCCACATTCCACCCTCCCTTAGTTCATCTGCATGGGTCATACATGTAAGTTCTTTGGTTTCTACATTTCCTATACTATTCTTAACTTCCCCTTGTCTATTCTCTACCTACCATTTATGCTACTTATTCCCTATACCTTTCCCCCTATTTCTCCCCTCCCTTTCCCTGCCGTGTGATCTCCATTTCTGTGATTCTGTTCCTGTTCTAGTTGTTTGCTTAGTTTTTTTTTTTTTTTAGGTTCGGTTGTTGATAGTTGTGAGTTTACTGTTCATAGTTTTTTATTTTCTTTTCCTTATACAAGTCCCCTTAACGTTTCATATAATAAGGGCTGGGTAATATTGAACTCCTTTAACTTGGCCTTATCTGGGAAGCACTTTATCTGCCCTTCCATTCTAAATAATAGCTTTGCTGGGTAGAGTAATCTTGGATGCAGGTCCTTACCTTTTATGACTTAAAGTAATTCTTTCCAGTCCCTTCTTGCCTGTAAGGTTTCTTTTGAGGAATCAGCTGATAGTCTTATGGGAACTCTGTTGTAGGTAACTGTCTCCTTTTCTCTTGTTGCTTTTAAGATTCTCTCCTTATCTTTAATTTTGGGTAATGTAATTATGATGTGCCTTAGTGTGTGCTTCCTTCGGTCTAAGTTCTTTGGGACTCTCTAAGCTTTCTGGATTTACTGGAAGTCTATTTCCTTTACCAGATCAGGGGAGTTCTCCTTTATTATTTTTTCAAGTAAGTTTTCAATTTGTTGCTCTTATTCTTCTCCTTCTGGCACCCCTATGTTTCAGATGTTGGAATGTTTAAAATTGTCCTGGAGGTTCCTAAAGCCTCTCCTAATTTTTTTTTTAATTCTCGTTCCTTTATTCTGTTCTGATTAAATGCTTATTTCTTCCTTTTGCTCCAAACCATTGATTTGAGTCCCGGTTTCCTTCCCATCACTGTTGGTTCCCTGTGCATTTTCCTTTATTTCACTTTTCATAGCCTTCAGTATTTCCTATATTTTGAAACCATGCTCAATCAATTCAGTGAGCATCCTGATTACCAGTGTTTTGAACTCTGCATCTGATAGGTTAGCTATCTCTTCATTGCTTGGTTGTATTTTTTTCTGGAGCTTTAATCTATTCTTTCAATTGGACCATTTGTTTTTGTCTTGGCATGCCTGTTATATAATAAGGGGCAGAACCTTAGATATTCATGAGGGTGGGGCAAACCACATTGCTGCATTGTGGTACTGTATGTAGGGCAGGGGTCCAAGAGGGAAAAATACAGCTTGTTCAGCTCTCTGTGGGCTTTCAGTCACTTTCTCCACCACTCACAAGCAAATTGAACCCTTCCTGTGCTGATACCCAGGTGGGTGATTTTGTGTACTTTGTAGGACCCTGTGGGTCTCTCCAATGAACTCTCCTGCGAGGCTGGGAGTTTCTCCTGCCCCCTCAACCCTCACAGATTTTTTTCAATCAGAGGTTTTGAGGCTTTATTTCCCTGCCCTGGAATCTTGGGTTGCAAGGTCTGTCCTGCCCCCTAGTTGTTCCTCCCAGTTTACTTTGCATGCTAACGTGGGACTATGCAGTCTGCCAGTTGTCCCCTGGCCTGGTCCACCAGCCACTGCCGTGCCTGCCCCAGTCTTCCAGCCTCTACCTTTCCTTGAGTCCTCTGTGCCCACATGTCCTTCTCTCCCCCTCCTACCATTCTGGGTGAATGTTTCATCTTTAGCTCCTTGATTGTTGGACTCTCATACAGTTTGATTTTCTGTCAGTTCTGGTTGTTTTTCAGGTTTTAGATTTGTTGCTGTCCTTCTTTCAGTTGTGTGAGGAGGCACAGTGTATCTACCTATGCTTCCATTGTGGCTGGAAGTACAAGATTCTTAATACTCATTTAAAGAAAGATCAGAAAAAAATATTTTAGAAGAGATAAATAGTATGTTGTCAGGGGATTCTGATGCTACCTTGGCACTAGCCTATAGTACCTTGCTTACTACTAAACTACTGGGAACAGTTTACCAATGAACAATGTATCCTTCTCTCACTGACTCTCATACAGGAGATTATTTTGGGAAATTGGACCTAACCAATTAATAAGTAGCTTAACCTATTTTCATGACTATTATTTAAAAAATCCAAATGAACTCTCAGTGAATATAATTTATAAATTAAGTATTTGTATTACTTTAAAATTTAGCATAATATTTATTCTTATAAGCTGCCTTTATGTTAGTAAATCATGGTAAGATTAGCATTAACTGACAGTAATATATTGAGCAATCCAATTCTGTGGTAATTTTATTAGGCCAAAATTTCCACCTTATTTTTAAAAATGCTCTTTGATGACCAGATATATGGCTACTCACCCACCCCTAACCCCACAATACATTTGCTAAATCATTTCTATTTTGAAAATCCTTGGAAATGTTTTGGAGTTATAGTAGTTTAAGAAATATGAATATAGAAGAAACCAAGGTAGGATTGTCAGAATTTGGAACTATGGCTGGCCAGGAAAGACTTAGATGCTGTGTATAGCCAAATACTAGAACCTGGCAGGTGACATAAATCAATGCAGCAATGGGATCAAGTCCAGAAAGGACAATGTAAGCCACGGGGTGGCAGGCAAGGTTTAGGGGGGTCTAAAAGTACAAGTGGTGAATATGTCAATCTTGAGACTAATAGTACTCTGATATTACAATGCATTTGTAAATCCAAAGAACTATTTTGCTGGTGAGATCAGGTAGTCAAAGACCTATTGATCAAAGGCAGAGGTACTGGAATAATTAGAGATTTTTACACCTGGCTTCTTATCATGTATGTTTTAGATAATACCATGAAAAACAGAATGAAAACCTGGCTCTCAAATACCTTATCTTCCCTATTAGACAATTATTCCAAAATTGACCCAGGACAGCAGATATAAATTGGCAAGTGCTGATCTCTTCCCAGAAATGAAGGAAGTTTACCAAATTTAAGCAGTGACATTGAGTGAGTTTCTTATAGGCATTCCAGAACATAACTCTTGGAAATTATCCAGTTGTCATGGCATCTTGCCATTGGTTTTGAAGGAATGGAGGCTTTGAAAACTTCTGTATATGTTAATAGTTTTCAAGAGGAGTAGAAATAAGCTTACATGTTACAGAATCTAAGTAACAGAATCAGATTTTATTTTTCCGCTTAATTCAACTATTTTAATTCTTTTTTATTTAGTTCCATCACACAGATTTGATTTGTTAAATTTCTTTGTATAAGTATGGAAGGGGAAAAAAGAACTCTGATGCTTATTGGGCATTTATAAAGTGGTACATATTATATTATTTACCTACATCACTGCCTCAGCAATGTGGTTGTGTAGGGATTGTTATCTACATTTTAGAAACAAGGCAAGTGAGGCTTAGACAGGTTAAGTAGTTTGTCTAAAATTACTCAGCTAGTAAATGGCAGAGCCACAATTGGAACTTGAGAGTGTCTTTCTTCAAAGCCTTTCCATCATAAGATGTGTCCTTGAGCAGATTATGTTATGTTCATAGAAGCTGAATCCCACTTAATGACAATAGAACTGCAACACATTTTATGAGAGTATTATGCATGAAGTAGACATATGATAAATGTTTGTCACATTAGTAATGTTTAAAATAAAATTTTTACCCCTGAAACTAATAAAAATAATATTAAATTATAACTGAAAAATAAAATTTAAATTTCAACTGAGTAAATTTTGAAAATTTTGTTGGCTCTATTCAACAATTCATGAATCAAACAGCATCCATTCCAGGATATAGAAAGAAGCTCTGAGGACTATATAGAATAAAAGACTTTTATAGGCAGAAAAAGTAGGAACAAGGAAGTTATAGTAGGCATAAAAGTGGATGGTTATGGCAAGATTACTTTCCTTTAGGGAATGGCAGGAAATTAGGTATATTAGGTATTAGGTATATTAGGTATATTACCTTACTAGGACTGATCAGGTGACTCCTGATTGTCTGATTAAAGATTCCATTTTTGCAAAAGCTGAAACTGTAATTCAGTTAAATTTCAGCATAAGTGACTCAATTTTGGGTCTACTGTCTTGTTTTTAATAGTAAAATTGAATACTTGAAAATACAGTGGTTTGATAGCAGTGTTCATATTTGATTTCTTTCATATAGAACCTTGAGTAAAATAAAACCTTTCTGAAATTTAGTGTGAAATTTCACCTCTTGAATTTTAATTACTGTATTTTCATTACCTGATGGTACTTCTGCACTTTAATAATCATTGGCTTTCAGTAACTAATACCAGTGTGTACCAGTAATAAGCTTTGCTTTATGAATGAGTTAATGAATGTGTCAACCAACTTTTCCTCAAAGGAGATGTTAATGACATTTTCTAAAAATCAGTGAGGCTTGTGAGTCTTTGAAATGTGAAATTTTAAATCTATGATTTTAATCTTGAAATTGTACATTTTATCTCACTCTGGGAAAACTCTGATGTTGCTTTATTGCTATTTTCTTAGTTGTTTCTTTTGACTCTCAAGATTCAAGTGATGCTTTGGAAAATTCAAGAAGCTGATGCGACATTTACAATTGTTTTTGAAAGGTCTAACCTTTATGAAAGTAACTGGGTAAATACAATTCAAAAGGGTTTACTTCTCTTGTAAATTAAATGGTATGTTTTTAGACTGAAAGGTCAATTTTTCAGCAGAGTCTGGTTTTCAAAAACTATCACTTTTGTCAATGATAAATCAAGAAAGCTAATTTGTTTTGCATGTATGACACACAAGCAATAATACTGTTCATATGATTTCAACCTCAGCAAGTTGTGGCACAAGAGTACTTTTTATCCTGAAGTGTAAATGTTGGCTTCAGAAGACAGATGTGAAAGAACTTTGGTCTGAAAGATTTGACTTCCTATAAAGAACTGAATTCATCTTCTGAGATGTGTAACCCAATCATGTTCTATGTGTCACTTTGGGTCTACTGAGACATTTCATACCTTGCTACAGAAAATATTATTTTTCTATTTTCATTAGAGAGAAAAATTACCTTTCTCTTTTCATTATCGAAAAAAGTCATTAAAACTTTTATAACCCAGTTTAAAAATCCACCTTCTCTAATTCCCTTCCCTCTTTCTCCTGTTCCCCCTTCCTCCCTCCCTCTCCACTCCCCTCTCCACTCCCCTCACCACCCACACACCACATACACCCCTGCACACAAGGCAAAATTCCTCCTTCTGGCTTTGGTTGCAGATATTTGTTTTGGCTCTGGAGTCAGTTTTGAACTCCTGTTAGTTAAAGAAGTAACAGATGACTGAGATCATGCTTTGAGAAGTAGTCTCAGACCTGATTCATTCCTTGGGTTTTAAGGGTTTTGGTTGACTTTACACAAATAAACAGGTAGCCATCTATAAAATGATGGAACTAAATGAATCATAATGGCAGATACTAAATGTTAAATATATGCTGAATCCAAAGAATGGCAAATACTGTTCCTACAAGAGTATTTGAGCAATAGTTTCTCTTAATATGCTTTATTTTTTGTCAGTGTAGGAGTTAAGCTTAGTTCAATGTGTTAAGTATTTATGTGATAGTCTTTGGGCTTAGGACTGGGAGTTCAGAGAAAATACAAATAAGGCACCAGCCAGCTCTCCTGTCTTTTTCTTTTTGTCTTAATTCAGTTTTCTTGGCCAGAGAAGCATTTTTATCTCCTTCCTTCCTTCCTTCCTTCCTTCCTTCCTTCCTTCCTTCCTTCCTTCCTTCCTTCCTTCCTTCCTCTCTTTCTCCCTTCCTCCTTCCCTTTCTTCCTTTCTTGAGTCAGCAAAATGTATGAAAACTTTCATTCTATATTCTTAGTAGGGGGACTTTTGGCATTTTATTTTTCAGTCTTTGATGTTGACAGGCTTGTCTTGAGGATCGACAAATATGTATCAATTTCTTACCCTAGCCCTATGTATAATTAAAAGTCAGAGGTATGATACATCTTTTTACCTCTTTGAACTTGTATTGGATTAGTTTATTTTTTTACAGTTCTTACCTTGCCTTATTGGCCCAAAATATTTGGCAAAGTTCCTCATAATTTATGTTTGTTGAAAAAGCATTGTATTTAATTTAATTTAATTTAATTTAATTTAACCAATATTGTTATTTTACAAAAGGATTTTGTTTGGTCCTGTGGGCAATAAAATCAATGAATAAGATCTAATTCTGTCTTTCAAACTTTCTCAGTCTTAGCTGGGGAGAAGATAATTATGTAGGTAATTATAATAAAGCAGAATATAAGAAATGCCATTAACAGAGGAATAAACAAAATGCTATAGTAATTTGAAGAAGTGAGAGGAGCACATGTAACTGCAAACATCTGCAAAAGTTTCCCAGAAGTTGTGGTGTTGGAGATGAGATTTAGAGAATGGGTCTGATTTAAAAGCAGGATGCACAAAAGGAGTAAGAGAAAACACTTGAGATAAACACAGGGAATGTTTGCCATGCAGTGTTCCTGTAAGGAGTGGTGGGAGATAAGACTGGAAAGACAACTTGTAATCATATTAAGGAGGACTTTGAATGCCAGGCTGAGACATGTTTTAAAAAATTCTGTAGGCAGTGTTGTGATGGCAGTAAATATTTAATTTTTTTTATCTATCATCTATCTATCTATCATCTATCTATCTAGGAGTGGCATGATTTTGCATGGAAAATAATCTAACAGTTTGTGTAGGCTAGACTGGAAGGGGAAGGCCAATTTGAAATATCTTACAAAACCCTCTCCTTTTGATTACAGCAGTAATGCAAACTCATTACAAAAACTCCAGAACATAAAGCAAAGCACAAAGAAAAAAAATCACCTGCAATTTCATCATCTAGCTCTACCCATTATTTATATTTTAATGTATCTATTGCACTCAGTTTTTCATGATATTGTAGTATCATCTGCTTATTGTTCTACTTCATATGTCAGGAACAATTATTCAAATCATTCAAGTGAATTGAAAAGTCTGTTTTTGATTGGCAAATTTGGCCCAGGAGGGGGAAAAATGCCCTCCTTTCCACGTACAGTCTTTCTGACACCAGCCTGAAAGGGGAAACTGATTGAGTCTGCACCCCACCAAGTCCTGGTGGTCCTGATCTGATCTCAGCCCCACAAGAAGAAGAGAGTGCTGCTAGGAGCTGGGATATTCTGAATGTGTTTCCCTTGGAAGCTATTGTCTGGGACTGGAAAAGTTCTTGGTCCCCTCCTGTGAGTTCAGCTGACACCATCCCAATGGGAGACTCTGTAATCTGTTCTCCTGAGTCCCAGTGGCTCTGCCCTGCTGAGCTTGCTTCTACAGAGGGCATGGCTGGTTGTACCCAACCTGAAACTGCAGTGTACTCCTCCTATGGCAGCCGTAGTTGGAGACTCTGGCAGAGACTGAGTGGTTTGGCTGTGGAGCACAGGACACTTTTCTTTCATTGAGTGTTGGACCACATGACCCCCAAGGGACACATTAGCCTCGTCTCATTTTATTGATCCAAGTCACCCACCCTAGTGAGATTATGACCTGTGGAAGGGTCTGTGGATTGAAGCCAGCTGGAGTCCACCCTGCATTGTTTCTTTGGAAGGCTCTGGAGGTGACCTCAGTGGGTGGAGGAGTAGTTGACAAGTGGAGACAGATCTCAGGGAGCCTTGGATTTGTTATAGATCTTCCCCCAGTTCTAACGTGGAGGAAGCCACCCTTTATGCACAGATTGACCCCTCCCATGCACATCCAGGCTCAGTAGATGCAGCCACAAATAGTGAATTGTGTGGTAGTTACAGACAGGTAGCCAAAGGCCACACCAGAGCTCAATACAACTAGTCATACAAGTGGCATACTCAAAGGAGGAATCCAGCAGGTATCAAACTCTGCTGGAAACAGCTCTGCCTCAGGGTGCAGTCAATGCAGTGACTTATATAGGACATTGAGGTTCATCCATACAGTCAGCCATCCCGAAAAGTTAACTCCACCTACAAAAGGCCAACAGCATTCAAGACTCAACTACAACAGGAGGGTGTACATAAACCGCAAGATACATTTCTGGAGCACCAAGTTCAAGTGATGTGGAAGATTGCACCACTGAGGCCAATGAGACACATTAATCATGAATTCATCATAACAATTTTGGGAGTCATAGCAGAGCTACTTGATACACAGAAATATAATAGGAAGGCAAAGAAATATGCCCCAAATGAAAGAACAAGAGATATCTCCAGAAAAAGAGTTAAATGAAATGAAACTAACCAAGACACCTGATGTAGAGTTTAAAATAACAGTTATAAGGATGTTCAAGGACCTTAAGGAAGAATGGATGATCTGCCCTGGCTGGTGTAGCTCAGTGGATTGAGCGCGGGCTGCGAACCAGGCATCGCAGGTTCGATTCCCAGTCAGGGCACATGCCTAGGTTGCAGGCCATGTCTCCCAGCAACCGCACATTGATGTCTGTCTGTCTGTCTGTCTCTCTCTCTCTCTCTCTCTCTTTCTCCTTCCCTCCCCTCTCTAAAAATAAATAAATAAAATCTTAAAAAAAAAGAATGGATGATCTCAGTGAGAACTTAAACAAAGAGACAGCACTAAAAAGGACATAAAAACCATAAACAAAAAAACAAACAGTAAGAATTATTAATATAATATGTGAGTTAACAAACATGACCAGAAGGAATCAACAGCAGGTCAGATAAAGCAAAGGATCAAATCAAAGGTTTAGAGGACAAGATAAGAATAATCACCCAAGCAGAACATCAAAAAGAAAAACAAATTTAAAAAAATAAGGAAAGTCTTAAGTAAGACCTGTGGAACAACACCAAGCATGATAATATCTGCATCATAGGGGTACCAGATGAAGAAGAGATCAAGCTAGGGATCAAGAACTTGTATGAAGAAATAATGACAGAAAACTTCCCTAACTTGGTGAAGGGAAATGTCACACAAGCTCAGAAAGCACAGATAATCCCAATCAAGATAAAACCAAAGAGGCCTACACCAAGACACATCATTTTTAAAATGGCAAAGGTTAAAGGCAAAGAGAGAATCTTGAAAGGAGCAAGGGAGAGACAGCTACTTACCTACAAGGGAGATCCCATAAGGCTGTCCAGTGATTTCTCGATAGAAACACTTCAGGCCAGAAGAGATTGTCATGAAATAGTCAAAGTGATGTAAAGCAGGGACCTACAAACAAGATTACTCTACCCAGCAATGCTATAAGTTAACATTGAAGGAGAAAGGAAGAGCTTCTGAGGCAAAAGAAAAGAAAAAGCTAAAGAACATCATTACCACCAAACCAGAATTGCAGAAAATGTTAAAGGACAGGCTTTAAGAAGAAGAAAAGAGAGAGAGAGGAGCATTGGTGTAAAGAATAAAATGGCCCTGCCTGGTGTGGCTCAGTGGATTGAGCGTTGGCCTGGGAACTAAAGGGTTGCCTGTGGCTTGATACCCAGTCAGGACACATGCCTGGGTTGCAGGCCAGGTGCCCCATTAGGGGGTGCATAAGAGGCAACCATACATTGATGTTTCTCTCCATTTCTTTCTCCCTCCCTCCCTCTTCTCTAAAAATAAATAAATAATAAATAAATAGCATCTTTAAAACAAGAATAAAATGAAAACAAGTACATAATCAGTAATTGCCTTAAGTATAAATGGAATAAATGTTCCAATCAATAGACAAAATGTAGCTGAATGATTAAGGAAATATGACCCATGTATATGCAATCTACAAGAGACCCACTTCAGAACAAAAGATACACACAAACTGAAAGGGAAGGGATGAAAAAAAATATTCCATGCAAATGGAAACAAAAAACATTTGGGGTAGTAATACTTATATCAGACAAAATAGACTTTAAAACAAAGACCATAATAAGAGACAAACAAGGTACATAATACTAAAAGGATTGAGCCAAGAAAGATTGATCCAAGAAGAGGAAATAATGATTAAAACATATATGAACCAACACAGGAGCACCTAAATATATAAAGAAAGTCTTGGTGAACATCAAGGGAAAGACTGACAGAAGTACAGTCACAGTATTGGATTTTAACACCCCACTGACATCAATGGATAGATCTTCCAGACAAATTCAACAAGGCAACAGCAGACTTAGACAACACACTGGATTGGCTGCATTCAATTAATATTTACAGAATGGTTAATCTCAAAGCAGCAGAAGATACATTCTTTTTAAAAAGATTTCATTTATTTACCTTTTTTTGTATAGAGAAGGAAAGAGAGGAAGAAAGAGAGGGATAGAAGCGTCAATGTGTGAGAGATACATTGATCGGTTGGCTCTTGCACACTCCCAGCTAAAGAAACTGGCATGAAACCCAGGCATGTACCCTGACTGGGAATCAAATCGGTGACCTTTTACTTTGCAGACTAGCACTAAATACACTAAGCCACACCAGCCAAGGCAGAAGATACATTCTTCCCAAGTGCAAATGGGACATTCTCAAAGATAAACCACATTTTAGGATACAAAATAAGTTTTAATAAACTGAAGAATGGAACCATAAATGAACCCATATAGCTGCAGCAATTTTGAGAAATAACAAGGTAGGAGGAATCACAATACCTGACATCAAACTATATTACGAGGGCACTGTAATCAAAACAGTATGGTACTAGCATAACAACAGACACATAGATCAATGGAATAGAACAGAGATCTCAGAAATAAACCATGTCTCTATGGTCAATTACTATTTCACAGAGGGAGCAGGAGAATAAAATGGAGTAAAAATAGCCTCTTCAAAAAATGGCATTGAAAGATCTGTACAGCTACATGCAAAAATATGAAACTGGATCACTAACTTACACCATACACAAAAATAAACTCAAGGTGGATAAAAGACTTACGATAAGTTATGATACCATAAAAGTCCTAGAGGAGAATATAGGCAGGAAAATTACAGATATTCTATGCAGCATTATTTTCACTGATATGTCCCCTAGAGCAAAGGGCATAAACGAAAGAATAAACAAATGAGACCTATTCAAAATTAAAAACTTCTGCACAGCTAAAGAAAGCATCAGCAAAATGAAAGGGGAACCAACTGTATAGGAAAATATATTTGCCAATGATACCTCAGAAAACAGTTTAATCTCCAAAATATATAAAGAACTCACATGACTCCACTCCAGGAAGACAAACAACCCAATTAAAACGTGGATAAAGAACCTGAATAGACACTTCTCCAAGGAGGACATACAGAGGGCCCAGAGACAGATGAAAAGATACTCAGAATCACTAGCCCTCAGAAAGATGCAAATTAAAACCACAATGAGATACTACTTCACACTGATCAGAATGGCCATCATAAACACATCAACAAACAAGAAATGTTGGAGAGGTTGTGGATAAAAGGGAACCCTAGCGCACTATTGGTGGGAATGCAGACTGGTGCAGTCACTGTGGAAAACAGTATAGAATTTCTTCAGAAAACTAAAATGAAACAGCCTTTTGACCCAGACATATCACTGCTGGGATTATACCCTAGGGGCTCTGAAACATAAATTCAAAAGAACCTATGCACCCCGATGTTCATAGCAGTACAATTTATAATAACCAAGTGCTGCAAAGAGCCTAAGTGCCCATCAGTTAATGAGTGGATCAAAGAAACTATGGTGCAGACAACTGTAATTGAACAACAATAAAGTAATTTATGAAAAAAAGGAAGAAAAAAAACTATGGTGCATTTACACAATGGAATACTATGCAGCAGAAAGAAAGAAGGAGCTCCTACCCTTCTCAACAATGTCGATGGAGCTGGAGAGCATTATACTAAATGGAACAAGCTAGACAGTGAAAGACAAATATCATATGATCTCACCTATGAGTGGAACCTAATTAACAAAACAAACAAGCAAGCAAAATATAACCAGAGATATTGAAATAAAGAACAAACTGACAGTAACTAGAGGGGTTGGGGAAGAAGGATAATGGGGGAAAATAGGGGAAGGGTCTGCAAGGAACATATATAAAGGACAGATAGAACCAATGCAGGGTAGGATCAAGGATGAGAAAGAGGGATGGGTGGGGCAGGAGGGCTTGGTGGTGTGAAAATGGAGACAATTGTACTTGAACAACAATACAAAAATAAATAAATGAAAAATAAATTAAAGAAATCATATCAAGCATCCTTTCTAACCACAATGTATGAATTTGACATTGATTACAATAGAAAAAAACTGAAAAAATATTCAAACACATAGAGGCTGAATAACATATTATTCAGCAATGACTTGATTAACAATGAGATCAATAAATAAATCAAAAGTTTCCTGGGCACTAATGAAAATGAATACACAAAAATCCAAAATCTATAGGAGACAGAAAAATCAGTCCTGAAAGGGAAGTTCATAGCATTACAGACTTACTTCTAAAAGCAAGATAAATCTCAAAGAAACAACCCAACACTTACCTGAAAGAATAAGAAAAGCAACAATAAACAAAACCCAGAGTAAGTAGAAGGAAGGAAACAATAAAGAATTAGAGCAGAAATAAATGACATAGATTTCATCCAACATTTAATTTTTGCTAATCTGATGAATGAAAAGCAAAATCTCATTGTTTTGACTTTTCTTTCTCTGAGTATGTGTGAAGTTGAGAATTATTATATTTATATTTATTTTTATTTCTTTCCCTTACAAACTGCCTATTTATATCTTCTTTGCATTTTTGTTCATTATTTTTTTTACTGGTTCATAGTTTTTGTAAATTAGGGAGATTAGCCCTTTGTCTCTCTTATAAATTACAAATATATTGTAACATCTTTTACTGCTCTCTTTATAATTTTATTGTGTAATTTTAATTATGTAGAAGTTTTGCTCTTTATGTAGGTAATAATATCAATCTTTTGTTTATGTTTTCTGTGTTTCCTTTTACATTTCAAAAAATTCATTTGAAAGCCCTGGCTGGCATAGCTCAGTGGATTGAGTGAGGGCTGCGAACCAAAGCATCGCAGGTTCGATTCCTAGTCAGGGCACATGCCTGGGTTGCAGGCCATAGCCCCCAGCAACCGCACATTGACGTTTCTCTTTATCTCTCTTTCTCTCTCCCTTCCCTCTCTAAAAATAAATTAATAAAATCTTAAAAAAATTCATTTTAACCTTTATCAATCACAAAATTTAAACAATATTTACTACCTCTCCATAAACTGATGAGTTGTTTAAATCTATAGTTTCCAACACTATCTTTTCTGTTCTATTTTATCTCCAACCCAATGTTATGATGAAAGTTGTTGGGTGGGCATTATAATTCAGCACTTTTAGTTTCAGCAGTGTCCTTTCTTCTATTTGCCACCTATATTGAGTAATTCTGTTAATTTTATGTTAGTAATGGGGTTTTTAAATTCCAATTCATCCAGAAAGCATTTGCTGATTCCATTTGCTTACTCCATATCAAGTACTGTGCAATATAAAATTGGGATGGGGATTTAAAAAATGAATAAAACTGATTTAGTAGAATATGAGGAAAAAGGGGGAGGAGAAAGAAATAGAAGAATAAAATACCTGCAAATTTTAAGTGCTAGGCAGAATAAAAATAAAGTACTAAAATAAAGTTTAGCAGAGGGTAAGTAGAGGCCCTGAGAAGGTAATTTTTATTCCCCAATTCCTCTTTGTCATGACATCGTGCTCTTATTTTATTGTTGCAATCACCTCTCAAATGTCACTAAGAAACTAGATTGTAATTTTTTGTTATTTCTTGTTTCCTACATTATGTTTGTTCTAGTATAGCCAAATGTGCTCCATCAACCTCCATCAAACTGTGGATTCTGTCCATATGTCTAAAGACTTTTCATTTCTTTGTTCATATTTATAAAAGAAGTCACAGATTGATCAGTATTAATAGCTAGTGTGGATTCTGCAGTGATTGTACAGATTAGTAATTAACCTTGGTAGGCCATCCTATCTTAGAGGAGGGGGCTCCAGAGTATTATGGCTAGCAGTGAATGCTCAAAACAGCTGCTCAGAGGACAGAATTTTGGTAGAATTGTTGAAAGCTGTTTGTCTCCCCCAATTGTTCCTAACAACTGTTACACCAACTAACTTCTTTTTGCTTCTGCTGATATGATTTTATACCTGGCTATAATTTGGCAGTGTGGCAGTTGTTAATAGGGAGGATAGAAGTTACTGGTAAGGTCTAGCTAGCCTATTAGAGAAGGGAAGAAGTACTGTCCACAAACTAATTTGGGGCTGCCAAAATATGGAGACAAAAATATTCTAGAACATATGGCAACATTAGTATGTCTAGTCACTGAGCACTGTCCATACTAAGGAAAGTCTGGAGATTAGTGGACACAGAACATAGAGTCAGACAGCCTAGGTTCAAGACTCAACCTTGCCAATTACTAGTTGTATGACTAGTAACAGGTTGAAGTACTTGATCTGTTCATGATCTTATTTTCTTATTTAAATAAACAACCATAATAGTACTTGATTCATTAAGGTAGGTGTGAGTGTATAGCTTAGAGAAAACACATGCAAAGTACATTATAATTCTCCAAGTACTTTGATTCTCTCTCCTTCCTCCATGATCAATATGAATGTATCCAAACTTAATGTTTGGCTCTATAGGAAGACTATAGGTAACAAAAGCATTCCAGCTCAATCCTCACATGTTTAGTCTTGGCCATTTTGGAGACTTAAAGATGCTAGTTTTGCCATGACAGTCTTTCCAGCTCAGATTGAAAATGACGTGTTTTATCCTGAGTTACTATTTACCTCAAAGGCATGTTATTTGATCTTTTTTTCACTTGAAAAGTCATAACATCAAGTATTCGGGGTTTCTCAATTAAAAAATAGACAAAAGACTTGAACAGACCCTTCTCTAAGGAGGACATACAGAGAGCTCAGAGACATATGAAAAGATGCTCAGCATTGCTAGCCATCAGAGAGATGCAAATTAAAACCACAATGAGATACTACTTCACACCAGTTAGAATGGCCATCATAAACAAATCAACAAACAACAAGTGTTGGAGAGGTTATGGAGAAAGGGGAACCCTAGTGCACTGTTGATGGGAATGCAGACTGGTGCAGCCACTGTGGAAAACAGTATGAAATTACCTCAGAAAACTAAAAATGAAACTTTCATTTGACCTGGCAATTCCACTGCTGGGATTATATCATAAGAACCCTGAAACACCAATTCAAAAGAACCTATGCACTCCAATGTTCATAGCAGCATAATTTACAATAGCCAAGTGCTGGAAGCAACCTGAGTGCCCATCAGTGAATGAGTGGATCCAAATACTATGGTATATTTACACAATGGAATACTCACTTTATAAACTTGTAATAACCCAAACATTGTGTGGTGTTTTTACATTTCTCTAACACAAGAGAGGTATGTGGCTTGAAAAGTAAAAGAAGAATAGCATGTACTGCATGAAATACAATGCACATTCAACTAGTGATTGTGAAATGAAAGAACAAGAAAACTGACAGAGCAAATTTATTTATCATTATAAATGAAAAGTTATTTAAAAGTATGTTACAAAAGAGTAGTAATCATTACCAAGTTTGCCTTTTTCAAAAAATTTATGTACAGTTAAAATTCTATGTACTCCAGATTGACAATGTGCCATTTTACTGATGTGTGGTAATATATTTTACCTTATTAATATATCAAAGAGAAGGAAATGATAAAAATTCAACATATATTTCTAAATAAAAGAAATTGCTAGTAAATAATGACTACAAATAATTTTAAAAAAGATTTTATTTATTTATTTCAGACAGAGGGGAAGGAAGGGATTGACTGGCAATTGAACCAGCGACCCTTCGGTTCTCAGGCCATCATTCAATCCATTGAGCCACACTGGCCAGGGCTGAATATGTTATCTTAACATGATAGAAAAGAACATACTTGATCATAAAACTATAGAAGTATTATTACTGTAATAAAAACAAAAGCAAGATGGACAATATCACCCTATCATTTAATATTCTTTCCAGAAATTCTAGATACTTCAATGAGATTGAGAAATATTGGAAAAAACATAAATTTTATTTATTATAGATATTACTATTCACCTGAAAACCAACTAAAGTTTATTAGAACTAATAAAAGTTAAGTAAGATGGCTACTTATAAAAATTACTTAAAAATGTGTATCTTCCTTATAAACAAATAAAAATGACCAGTTAGAAGCTAAAAAGATATGATTAAATAATAACAATAAAGTTTGTAAGAGTGCAAGATGAATTTTTTACACTTTATTTTATTTCTTTTTAAATTTTTTATTGTTTATGCTATTACAGTTGTCCCGATTGTTCCTCCTTTGACCCCTGTCCCCATTCCCTTCCTTCCACAGTCAATCCTCACACCAATGTTCATGCCCATGTGTGATGCATATATGTTCTATGTCTAGTTCCTTCAGCTTCTTTCAACCAGTTGCAACCATCCCCCACCCATCTTACAGCTGTCAGTCTGTTCCTTGGTTTTGTATCTTTGATTCTATTTTACTCATTTTTTAAAAAGATTTTATTTATTTAATTTTTTTAGAAAGGGAAGAGAGGGAGAAAGAGTGAGAAACATCAATGTGCGGTTGCTGGGGGCTGTGGCCTGCAACCCAGGCATGTGCCCTGACTGGGAATTGAAGCTGCGATGCTTTGGTTCGCAGCCCGCGCTCAATCCACTGAGCTATGCCAGCCAGGGCTACTCTTTTGTTTATTTCATTCATTAGATTCCAGTTGTAAGTGAGATCATGTGGTATTTGTCTTTCACCTGGCTTTTTTCAATTAGCATGATAGTCTCCAGTTCCATCCACTCTGTTGCAAAAGCTAGGACTTCTTTTGTTTTTTACTGTTATGTAGTATTTCATTGTGTAAATGTTCCTCTCCTGAAATATGAATGCTTTTAAAACTTTTTAAAATTAAGGGACATAAAAGATTTTTAAAAAATGAAGATGCATATCATGTTCATGAATGACTCAAAAGTATATAGGTGCCCTTCTCCCACACAGAGCCACAAAGTGGTGACGTGGGTTGCCCCACCTTGGAAATTACCTTAGGCTCAACTTCACACAATTTACAGATGCCTTCACTAAGACAGGGGGTCAAAGAATCTCTACCAACACACACAGAAACAAACACAGGGAGGCTGCCAAATTGAAGAGACAAAGAAATATGGCTGAAATGAAAGAAGAGAACAAAACCCCAGAAAAAGAACTAAATAAAATGGAGAAAACAAACCTATCAGATGCAGGGTTCAAAACACTGATGACCAGGATGCTTAAAGAACTCATTGAGTATGACAAAAACATAAGGGAAGAAATGAAGGTTATACTAAGTGAAATAAAGAAAAATTTCCAGATAACCAACAGTGGAGAGGATGTGCCGAGAATCAAATCAATGATTTGGAACACAAGGAAGTAAAAAAAAAAAAAAATTCAGTCAGAAGAGAAGGAAGTAAAAAGAATTTTAAAAATGAGGAGAGACTTAGAAACCCAACTTTAAATGTTCCTATATCCAAATCATAGGGTTATCAGAAGGAGAAGAGGAATAATAGGAAATTGAAAACTTATTTGAAAAAATAACGAAATAAAACTTCCTTAACTTGGTGAAGGAAAAAGACATACAAACCCAGGAAGCACAGAGAGTCCAAAAAAAGTTGGACCCAAAGAGGACCACACATCATAATTAAAATTCCAAAGGTTAAAGATAAAGAGAGAATCTTACAAGCAGCAAGAGAAAAGTAGAGAGTTACCTACAAAGGAGTTCCTATGAGACTATCAGCTGATTTCTCAAAAGAAACTGTGCAAGAAGTATTCAAAGTGATGAATAGCAAGGACCTACCACCTAGGTTACTCTATCCAGCAAAGCTATCATTTAGAATGGAAGGGCAGATAAAGTGCTTCCCAGACAAAGTAAAGCTAAAGGAGTTCATCATCACTAAGCATTATTACATGAAATATTAAAGGGATTTATCTAAGAAAAAGATGAAAATTATGAACATTAAAAGGGCAACAGCCCTGGCTGATGTGGCTCAATGGATTCAGTGCTGGCCTGCAAACTGAGGTGTTGCTAGTTCAATTCCTGGTCAGGGCACATGTCAGGTTTGTGGGCCAGGTCCCTGGTTGGGGGTATTAGAGAGGCAACCAATTGATGTATCTTTCACACATTGGTGTTTCTCTTCCTCTCTTTCTCCCTTTCACTCTCCCTAAAAATAAATAACATCTTTTTAAAAAGAGGGCAACAAATTCACAACTATCAATAACTGAACCTAAAAACAAACAAACAAACAAACAAAAGCTAAGCAAACAAGCAGAACAGGAATGGAATCATAGATATGGATATCATTTGGAAGGTTATCAGCTGGGAAGAAGGGGAAGAATGGGGAAAAAATGTAGGGATTAAGAAGCATAATTGGTAGGTAACAAATAGACAGGTGGATGTCAAGAATAGTATAGGAAATGGAGAAGCCAAAGAAGTTATATGCATGACCCATGGACATAAACTAAGGGGGGGGGATTGCTGGAAGGAAGAGGGGTACTGAATGGAGGAGGCAAAGGGAGAAAATTGGGACAATTATGATAGCATAATCAATAAAATATATTTTAAAAAATATGAACTAACCCAAAAAAAGAGTGAAGCTGAAGCAGGTACAGAGTGAGGGAAAGTTATTTTCTATGTAATCAAATATATGAATTTATCCTCCTTCAAGTCTGCCTTTGCTATTTATTATTCCTTGATAGCCTTTCCTTACCTCAAGATGCTATAAATATTTGCCTATATTTTCTCCTGGCAAGAGCAATATATGACAATCATATAGTGCTTACTATGTGCCAGATGCCCTTCTAACTACTTTGTGTGCATTAACTCACTTAATCTTCAGAGTAACCCTACAGAATAAGTACTTTTTATTATCCCTATTTTACAGATGATGAATTTAAGGCATGAAAACATTAGGTGACTTGGCCAAGGTCACAGAGCTAGTATCTAATGGAGTCAGAGTTTGTATTTAGGCATTTTTAACCTTAATCTATACTGTCTTTCAAATGTTACTATTTCATTTTTTACATTTAAGTTTTTAAATTCATCTTCATCTCATTGGTACATACTATGAAATGGTTTGTTGTCTTTTCTTTTTTTTTAACCTAAGTGGTTATTCAGTTGTTCCAATATCATTTGCTGAATAATCATTATTAAACTGCTTTCTTGACTTTTTATTATTCTGTTTAGTCAATCTGACTATCCTTGAGCTGTTGGCACTGTCTTGAAATTACTTCACATTATTTTTTTTAATATTTTATTTATTTATTTAGAGAGAGGGGAGGGGAGGGAGAAAGAGAGGGAGAGAAACACCAGCGTGTGGTTGCCCCCCACATGGCCCACACTGGGGACCTGGCCTGCAACCCAGACATGTGCCATGACTGGGAATCGAACTGGCAACCCTTTGGTTCACAGCCCAAGTTCAGTCCACTGAGCTACACCAGCTAGGGCAAAATTACTATATATTATTTAAACAAAGAAAGTTTATTATTCAGATTTTAAAACTCCATATAAATTATCTAACCTTTAACAATAAAACAAAACAGTCATTCACATTTATATTAATACAGCAACAACAATTCTATTGCTGAGAGGCCATAGTACCATAATTAGAATTCTGCTATTTACTACAAATTTGTTGAAGCATCAAACATGTGTTAAGCACCTTATCTGTTCTGGGTACTATGCTAGGTGTTAGGAACATAAATGAATAAGATGTAATCCCCTGTCCTCAAAGGAGTTCACAGTACAGAGAAGGGGACAAAAAAGTAAGTCAGACCTGATGGTGCTGTAGGGGTCAGAATAGGGTGCATGGGGTGCATGTAAATCAGATGGGGAGAGAGAGCACCATTAAGACTTCCACAGAAGCACTGTATGTTTACTTAAGTTTTAAATGGCATGTAGGAGTTAATAGAATAAAAAAGGTGAGGAAAGGTCATTCCAAGCAGCCTATGTGAAAGCCAGAGACATTCAAGAAATTGCCAGCTGTTTGGCTTGACTAAAACATGGGATTTGTGTTCTAGAATAGCAAAATATGAAGCTTGGGAAAAAGACAGAATCCAGCTCATGAAGGGCTTTATATGTAATAATATAATACTTATATTTTATTCTGAAAGTAATGGAAAACTAAAGGGTTTTAAGTAGAGAAATGACATGAATTGGTTCTACTAGTCATGCCAGTTCCACTAACTTAGAAAAAATGTCCAAAATAATAAAATTGTATACAAAAGCATTTAAAATTAAAAACGAATAAAGAATAGATTTGCTTAAGTCTATGACTACAGAACTTTACCAGCAACAATTCCTGAACAGAGCAACACTTCTCCTTGTTCCTGACATGTATAAGTCATAATAAATAATTTCAATGCCCAGGACTTGAAGTGGCCCTATTTTAGATGGCTTCTGTATGAAGAGAAATAAAGGTTCACTTCAGCATTATAACATTGATGAGGATTCATTGAGATGGTTTATTGCCTGTGTACAAATATCAGGAAGAGAAAGTGGAGCTCAACTGCTAATCACTAGTGAATGACCCTTATCTCTTCCTGTGAAAAGGTCTTCTAAATCACACAGAAACACAAATGATATAGTCAGAATTAGACATTAGGTTCCTCTTCAGCCCAGACCTAAGGATACTATTAAAGTAACTGAAAGAGTAACCTTCATAGACCTCTTTATATGTTAGATTCTGTAGTAATTACTTTTTTCAAACAACATTTTATTTAATTCCTACAGACTCAGCCTTAGTAGATTGGGTAATAATCAGGACTATTTTTATTTGAATGGATAAAAAAATCCAATTCAAACTGGCATTTTAAAAAGGAAAAAATTTAAAGGCAAAGGGGAACTTATTGATTCATATATGAAAACCTCAAGGATGAATCCTACTAACTTCAAGCAAAGCTTGGCACAGGAAATCAAATTATGTCACCAGGACCTGATACCCTCTGACTCTTGGTTTAGGTATGCTTTAGTCTGAGATACACTCTCCCAATGCAATCATGAAATAGTCATAGCAGCGCCAGACTCAATCACTTCAGCTTCAAATTCGATGGAAAATAAATTCCGTTCCACAAGTCTTGGGTATCATTTTCATTAATGTTTCTCTTCAACCAAGAATTCATCCATGTGAATAGGGCTATGTTGGCTAAAACTCTCCTATGATTGGGAGTGAAAACTGAGAAGTGATTCCATTTAAGTAAACTTGATGTCCTTTTAAAATAGAAAATGCTGAACAGATGAGGAAACTGAGGCCCTAAGAAGTTAAGTCATTTCACCAAAGTTTTATAGTCAATGATTGAGAAAAGAGGAATTATAACCTAGTCTTGCTTAACTCCAGTATCCCTCTTCCTTTTACAAAACCACACTGTCATAATAAATGCACCTTAATTGTTCTTGTCAAGAAAATACAAAACCTTAATTTATACACGATACCAATCAGTCAATCTTTTTATTTTTTTATTTTAATGATTGTTCAAGTACAGTTTTCTCCCCTTTACTCCTAATCAAGCCCACCCATCCCCCTCCCATCTTCCCTCCCATTACCACCCTCCCCCTAGTTTTTATCCATGTGTCTTTTAGCTTTGTTCCTGCAAACCCTTCCCCCTTTCCCCCGAAACTCCCTCTTCTCTCTCCTCTGGTCACTTTCTGCCTGTCCTCTATTACAGTGTCTTTGACTATATTTTGCTTGTTTCTTTGTTTTGCTGTTTAGGTTCCTGTTAAAGGTGAAATCATGTGGTATTTATCTTTCACTGCCTGGCTTATTTCGCTTAACATAATGCTTTCCAATTGCATCCATGAT
>PVIA01014160.1:0-28385 GCA_004024845.1 Tonatia bakeri
GCTGGCAAGAAGTATTCCAAGTCATGAAAAGCAAGGGCCTACATCCCAGATTGCTCTATCCAGCAAAGCTTTCATTTAGAATGGAAGGGAAGATAAAGTGCTTCTCAGACAAGGCCAAGTTAAAAGAGTTCATCATCACCAAGCCCTTACTATATGAAATGTTAAAGGGACTTACCTAAGAAAAAGAAGATTAAAAATAAGAACAGTAAAAAAAAAAAGTCATCAAATGGAAGGTTAGCAATAGGGAAGTGGGAGGAGGAGAGAGGGGGAAAAGATATAGAAAATAAGTAGCATAGACAATAGGTAGAAAATAAACAGAGGGAGGGTAAGAATAGTATGGGAAATGTAGACACTAAAGAACTTATGACACATGGACATGAACTAAAGGGGGGAATGTGGGTGGGAGGGGGTGGGCAGGGTGGAGGGAAGTGAAGGGGGAAAATGGGCCAACTGTAACAGCATAATCAATAAGATAAAGAATTTTAAAAAATTAGAAAAAAACTTCCAAACTTAAGTGTTTTATTACCAAAAAATAAAGAAATCAAATTTCATCACCAAACATTTTTACCAAGTATCTTTCTGGACCTCACAGCATTTTGTAGCAAAGTGAGTAAAATTAACAGTAACACTACCTTCTGGGAGTAAACATTTTTAATATGCAACTCTATCTTTGTGGCAGATACTCAACTTATTTTGTAAAACAATTATTACTATTACTTATAAGCATATTTTTTTAAAAAATGAAAGGTGGTTTCTTCCTTTTGCTATACTATATTAAAAGCACTTAATCAGGACTAAATCTCTATGCCTTCATTTCTTCTCACTATATGCTCCTTCTCCTTAATTAGTCTCATTAAAAAATAAAGTCTATTTGAAAAAGTGTGTAATCAAGTCCTTTGACCATTTTTTAAATTGGCTAGTTTGTCTTCTTGGTGTTGAGTAGTATTTGTTCTTTATATAGTTTGGAAATTAACTCCCAATCAGATGTATCACTGGCAGGTATGTTATCCCATTTAGTGGGTCATCTTTTCTTTTTGTTGATGGTTTCTTTACTGTGTAAAGGCTTTTTATTTTGAGGTAGTCCAGTTTGTTTATTTTTTCCTTTGTTTCCCTTGCCCAAGGAGATATATCTGCAAAATTATGGCTGCAAGAAATGTCTAAAATTTTATTGCTTATATTATCTTCTAAGATTTTTATGGTTTCATGATTCACATTTAAGTCTTTAATCTATTTTGAAAACATACAGATGGCCAATAGACACGAAAAAATGTTCAATGTCACTAATCAGAGAGATGTAAATTAAAACCACAATGAGATACTACCTCATGCTTGTCAGACTGGCTATCATCAATAAATGAATGAACAAGTGCAGGTGAGGATGTGGACAAAAGGGCACCCTCATGCACTGTTGGTGGGAATGCAGACTGGTGCAGTCACTGTGGAAAGCAGTATAGAGATACCTCAAAAATTTAAAAACGAAACTGAATTTTGACTCAGTTATCCCACTTCTAGGAATGTATCTAAAGAAACCTGAAACACTAATTCAAAAGAATATAAGCACCCCTATGTTCTTCGCAGTGTTATTTACAATGGCCAATATCTGGAAACATCCCAACTGCCCATCAGTAGATGAGTGGATATAAAAGCTGCGGCACATTTACATATGGAATACTACTCAGTGGTATAAAAAAAGAAAGAGAGAGAGAAAAGAAAAAAGAAAATCTTACCTTTTACAACAGCATGAGTGGAACTGGAGAGTAACCCACTAAGTAAAATAAACCAGTCATCAGAAAAACAAATACCACATGATCTCACTTATATGTGGAATCTAAAGAACAAAATAAACTGACAAACAAAATAGAAACAGAGGCATGGATGGATACATGGAACATATATTTATATATGGTGATAGCCAGAAGAAAAGGTGGTGGGAGGTAAGTAAGGTGAGCAAATGGTCAGGGAGAAAATGAGGATGGAAAGGGACTTTACATGGGGCAATGGGTGCACAATGCAGTATGCATACATTTTGTCAAGTTGTATACTTTCTTAAACATATCTTATTGATTATGCTATTACAGTTGTCCCATATTTTTCTCCCTTTTATTCCCCTGCTCCTTAAAACCTCCTTCCCACCAGGATTCTCCCCACCCCGCCCCTTAGTTCATGTCCATGGGTTTGTACATATAAGTTCTTTGGCTTCTCCATTTCCTATACTATTCTAAACCTCCCCCTGTCTTTTTTCTACCTACCATTTATGCTTCTTATTCCCTGTACCTTTTTCACCATTCTCCCTCCACCACCTCCCTGCTCATAACCCTCCATGTGATCTCTATTTCTGTGATTCTGTTCCTATTTTAGTTGTTCACTTAGTTTGTTTTTGGTTTTGTTTTTTGTTAGGTTCACTTGTTGATAGTTGTGAGTTTGTT
Organism: Tonatia bakeri; assembly: GCA_004024845.1. Lineage (NCBI taxonomy): Eukaryota > Metazoa > Chordata > Mammalia > Chiroptera > Phyllostomidae > Tonatia > Tonatia bakeri. The sequence goes on from PVIA01014160.1 coordinate 2,427, forward strand.
TTCATTTTACTATTTAGAGTTTTGATCATCTTCTTCTTTTTATTAGGTAAGTCCCTTTAACATTTCATGTAATAAGGGCTTGGGGATGTTGAACTCCTTTAACTTGACCTTATCTGGAAAGCACTTAATCCGCCCTTTCATTCTAAATGAAAGCTTTGCTGGATGGAGTATTCTTAGATGTAGGTCCTTGCCTTTCATGATTTTGAATACTTCTTTCCAGCCCCTTCTTGCCTGCAAGATTTCTTTTGAGAAGTTGGCTGATAGTCTTATGGGAACTCCTTTGTAGGTGTCTCCTTTTCTCTTGCTGCTTTTCCTATCTTTAATCTTGGTTATTGTAATTATGATGTGCCTTCATGTGTTCTTCCTTGGGTCCAACTTCTTTGGGACTCTTTGAGCTTCCTGAACTTCCTGGAAGTCTATTTCCCTTGCCAGATTGGAGAAGTTCTCCTTTCTTATATTTTCAAATAAGTTTTCAATTTCTTGCTCTTCCTTTTCTCCTTCTGGCACCCCTATGATTTGGTTGCTGGAAAATTTAAAGTTGTCCCAGAGGTTCCTAAGCCTCTCCTAATTTGTTTGAATTCTTGTTCCTTCATTCTGTTCTGGTTGAATGTTTATGTCTTCCTTCTGGTCCAAATCATTGATGTGAGTCCCAGTTTCCTTCCCATCACTGTTGGTTCCCTGTATATTTTTCTTTATTCCACTTTGTATAGCCTTCACTTCTTCCTCTATTTTGCAACCATACTCAACCATTTCTGTGAACATACTGATTAGCAGGTTGGCTATCTCTTTATTGCTTAGTTCTGTTTTTGGAGCTTTGATCTGTTCTTTCATTTGAGTCATACGTTTTTTTGTCTCGCTGTGCCTATTACATTGTAAGGGGAAGAGCCTGAGGTATTCACCAGGGTGGGGGAACCCTGCATTGTAGTGCTGCACATGGGGGAGGGATCAGAGAGGAAACAATGCCACTTTCTGGGCTCCTGGCTGGCTTTCAGTCACTTCCCCCTGCTACCCACAAGCAAATTGGGCCCTTCTGGTGCTGATTCTTAGGTGGGTGCATTTGTGTACATTCTAGGACCCTGTGGGTCTCCCCAGGAAACTCTCCTGTAAGGCTGAGAGTTTCTCCCCCTCTGCACCCCTACAGGTTTTTCCAGTCAGAGGTTTTGAGGCCTTCTTTTCCCATGCTGGACCCCTGGATTGCTTGGTTTGTCTTGCTCCCCAATTGTTCCTCCCAGTTTATCCACACCCATATATGGAACTGCCTGGTCCACCAGCTGCTGCCTCACCTGCCCAATCCTCCAGCCACCCTTGTCATACATCTTCTCTGGCCTAGTTGACTGTGTGTACCCCTCATACCAGTCTGGATGAATATTTCTTCTTTAACTTCTTGGTTGTCGGACTTCTATACAGTTCGATTTTCTGGTAGTTCTGGTTATTTTTTGTTTTTAAATTTGTTGTTGTCCTTCTTTTGGTTGTGTGAGGAGGCAAAGTGTATCTACCTATGCCTCCATCTTGGCCAGAAGTCTCATTGAGTTGTACACTTGAAGCCTGTATGATTTGTGAACCAATGTCACCCAAACAAATTCAATTAAAAAAATAAAGTCTCATTTAATAGTTATGTGCCATAACAACCAAATATAGATCTTACATCCACATATTCAAAAGCCAACTCAGAATCTCTGTTTATTTATTTCACAGGACATTTCAACTCAACACATTCAGAGCCATTATGTTTTTCTCCCAAAATGTGCTTCCTTTTCAGATCTCCTTTGTTTAGTCTACAGTACCGAGAAACTTGAAAGTCACCGTTAAAGATTGCTTCTCCCTCTCTCTACAAATCTAATCTATCATCCAGACCACTGATTTGATATGTAAGCCCTTTTATAATCTTTGGCTTCCCTGTGTTTTTACAGATCAAGATTCTAGTACTGAGTCTACTTACGAAGGCTCATTTCAGCAATCTTACCTGGTCAGCGCCAACTTCACCTACCCCATGTCACATTGCTCTTCCCTTCCTGCATGTATTAGCCACCAGAATTCATGTAGTTCCTTTCAGTGGGCATCTCCGTACCACACTGGAAGAAGAGTTGTCCTGAGCCACACATAAAATGCATTGTGACATGTAATCACACACACAAAAAATCTCATGTTTTGAGTAAATTTATGATTTTGTGTTGGACCACATTCACAGCCATCCTGAGCCCCATGCAGCCTGCAGGCCTCAGGTTGGACACCCCTGATTCTTTTTTCTGTCTGGGATTTTGTAAATCCCATTGCTTTTTTCTTGGAACACTCTCCCTCCCACCCCATTTTAATTGAATTACTTCATTTTCAATTATCTCTTAGGCCTCAATTCGAACTCTCTTTCCCAGGGAATCAGTCCCATGGGACTAGATCAGCCTATCATCTCTCACCTGTTCCCACTGGTTTCCCCACGAGCATACAAATGTTCTCTGTTTTTGCTACTCTTTAAATTTTCAGTGCATGGCACAGAGTTGGGAAGAGCTTGATAAATACTTCATGAATAAACAAATATTTTCATGAATAACAATGATCATTTTATCTTCATTCCAAGGGGGGAAAAATCAAAAAGAAAGAAAAACAAGCTATGTTTACCTCCTCTCTTTCCCAAGACTCACTGAAATGATAGTAAAGGTAAACACAGAGATGATATAAACCAAAGTGAGAAAAGGAGAAAGTATACAATCTACAAATAACTTCAACAAAATGTTGGACAGACTAAGAGCAGATGATGAATTAGTGACTGTCAAGGGAGGAGAAGGAAAACACTATGAAGTATACATAGAAAGGGCTATGGTAGGAAGCTAATTGGCCCAGTGCCAAGTACTGTAGAGTGGAGAGTAGAAGTGAGGTATGGGCTAAAAACAAGAGAGATTCATTGAGAAAACATATTATCTCCCCCTACCCATCTCTCTCACCTAACTTTGTTTTTCAGTAGGTCCAACTGCCTAGCATTTATCCTCATCCCAACACTGGGTGAAAAGAAAAAGAAAAACCAAGACAGTAAGTGGGGTGAGTGGAGAAGGCTAGGAGAGAGGAAAGGAGGGAGGGAGAAAGAAGAGTGAGGGAGGGAAGAAAAGCAGCCATTATTTTTGATAAAAATTGAATACACTGCTTGGGAACTCATTGCACAAGTCTCTAGTGCAGCTTGTGTGGGAGTTGGAACGCTGACATTTAGGAGTTGCAAATTGTAAGGTTCAGCTCCCCTCCTACACACCTTGAAAGAAAGCTTGCCAGTGCAGTGAACGCCTCTGACAGAAACTCACTTGGCTACTCTATTATCTCTTTCTTATATATAAATGGACAAGCCAGAGTCACCAAAAAGCTGGGGGGGGGGGGAATCCTGAAATATTAGTGAGAAAGATCAAAATAACCAAAAATAATTCCAGGAAAAGGAGAAACAATTCACCAACAAAGGGATTTAAAAATATACTCCTTATAGAATCCTCAGAGATATTAGAGACAATACTATATCTATTGCATGTATAAAACAAAAAGCAAGAACAGGATGTTATTAAAATTTAAAAGCAAAAAGCATGTGTGTTAATGCATCAAATTAAAATATGAAGAATAAAAATCTTCCAGAATAGAACAAAATGACAAGAAATAGAAAATATAAAAAAATAAGAATCATAGATGATTACTCCAAGATGTCCAACATTAAAAAGAGAGAATTGAGACAATTGAAGGGTGGTGATAATAATGATAACAGAATAAATTTCCTACAGCTGAAGTCCTTCTGTGAAAAATCTATAGACTGCAAAAGCCTGTGGTGTGTCTGGCTTAATGGGTAAAAGAAGGACACACTGACCCATTTCATTGAAAAACCTTAAAACAATAAAGATCATATATTTAAAATTTTCAGTGTGGAAATGAAAACAAACTCCTTAAAAAGAAAGAAAATACACTCTTAGAATTATCAGCAGTACTAGAAGATAGAAAATAATGGAAGAGATTTTCAAAATTCTGAGGAAAATGATTTTCTACCTGGAAGTCCGTATACAGCAAATCCATCCATCAAATGTGAAAGCAGGAAAAAAAAAACATTGTCAGACATGCAAGAAATTCGAAAGTTTAGCTACTATGGTGCTTTTTGGTTGAAATTCCTTTAGGATCTACTCCAACACAAAGAAGGAACAAACCAAGAAAGAAAATACCAGGCAAGAGTAGATTCTACTCGGAAGAGCGGTGGAGGCAAGTCACGGGAGGGCAGCAGGGCACCCAGCCAGCCACACTGGGTGCCCAGGGGAAGGAAAGCACCAAGCAGGAGAACAGGGCAGGATAAAGGTCCACAGTAGTCCACAGTACCATAGATGGCATGTTAAGAAGTGTGAACAAAATGTAAAATGTAATAAAAGCAAGCGATGCAAGGAAAAATCAATTCATATGATCTCATGTACTACTTGACACTGCATGAAATAATATTTACATGATCATAATAACCATTAACAGTGTCCTTTAAATTTTGTATTTTAGAAGCACCTTACAGAAAAAGCATGAAAATATCGCATAGACTAGAATGTAAGTGGTGTGACCCTCAATAAAAGTAAAAGCACAGTGACAAAATATGACAGGTGGAAGGAAAAGCAGGGGAGAACTGAAGGGACATCAGGGCTCCTACCCACATTTTACACAGTAGTGTCAAAAATTGCTCTCTATACTTGGAGAATAACTCTTAAACTAAAGCTATTGCATAGAAGATGAAATTCTGATGGAAATATATTAGGACCTGGGCTGGTGTGTCTCAGTGGATTGAGTGCCAGCCTGAGAACCAAGGGGTCGTTTGTTCGATTCCCAGTCAGGGCACATGCCTGAGTTGTGGGCCAGGTCCCCAGTAGGGGGCATGAGAGAGGCAACCACACATTGATGTTTCTCTCCCTCTCTTCCTCCCTTCCCCATCTCTCTATAAATAAATAAGTAAATGCAGGGAAAATATTGAAAAGCTTGGTAAATATAATGCTGAAGTGGTTTTCTAAGATCTCAGAAATTACTGCACTTTTTAAATTTAAGAAAATAGCTTTGGAAAAATTTAAATAAATATAAACCATGATTTAGTAGTATTCCAAAGTTCTGTTGACTTAATGAATCATTGAAATTACTCAGAGAAACAATGTCTTTAACATTATCTAGACATTTCTTTAAAAAACTATACCTACCAATAGAATCACTTACTGTGCATTCATATCTTATCATTAATAATAAAAAAAAAACTGCTGTTAACCAAGGGGAGAAAAATCTCATTCTAGGGAATATACCTCTCTGCAGTATACTCGGTGGTGTAGTTTTGCTAAAAATGAGAGATTCTAGTGCTTGGAGAGTTGAACTGAGGAAATTAATCATATTAAAAACCATTTTGCTCCTCTTAAAATGACACTAGGGTTCCATTAATATACATTTTTCTAATAATTTTTTTCTGCTGTATTTTTTTTAACTCAGTGGCCAAAAATAATGCATTTACAGGTCGCAGCAGTAATGCAGCATGAACACCAGAGGGAGCAAGAGGCGCAGGCCGAACGGTGAGAGTCAGTGAGGTTCAAAATTTCACTACCTCCAAACCACACCTCAATTTGTCCCAGGCACGCCTATGCAAAACTCTGTTCCATGTGGGTGTGCAAAGCATATTATTGAAATAATTGGGAGATCTTTTTATTCTCGAAAGTAGTTTGAAAAAATGTCAGTTCCATTCTTATCAAATATTAATTCTTGGATAAATATAATTAGGAAAAGATCTTGTCAATTTATTTTTCAAATATTTTAGAAACATCATTTTCAAATATTTCAGCACCTCCATGATTCCTGTTAAGAGTACTTTTGGCTGGGTGGGGGGATGAAGGCAACTGTACTTGAACAACAATTAAAAAAAAAAAAAAAAAGGAGTACTTTTGCACCAATCAGTGCAAAGTCCGGGCTCCTTGCAGGAAGACTTTCCACCTTGGGGAAGAGGAATTAGGCCAAAACAAATCATATCACTCATGACTTATACTAAGAGGGACTTGTTAGGGTGGTCCAGTTACATACAGACGCAAAAGGGGCATTTTTAAATCCCTATTCACTCCTGTCTGTGGGCTCATGCTTTCTCACTTCTTTTTACTTCATATATTTCCTTTCCTTTGTGTTTTGTTTTTCCTGTTTTCTTTCATTTCCACAACTCTTTTTCTCCAAATGCTTCCTATTTGTTCTTTCCTATTTTTATTTTATGTTCCAATTACATTGTATTTCAGCCCTTATTTTATAGTGATCTTTAATTTCTTTTTAATAATAATTCATTTTTCCTATTCATCTTTTTTCTTCTATCCATAAGTTTTCTCCCTTCTATAATCTTAGCTATTGTCTCAAAAGTTGCTCTTTCTCTTTTCATATTTATTGAAAAAGCTACCTCTTTTCAACTTAGGGCCCATCTATTTGACCACATTACCTCTTTAAGGTCCCTGTCTCCAAACAGTCACATTCTGAGGTCCTAAGAGTTAGAATTTAAGCATATGAATGGGGGAAGGGGTTGGAATTTCAGCCCATAACAACGGGCATCAATAACTGAATGATTTATTAGATTGAAGAAAAATTTAGGACCAGAGTGTCTAATTCCCTAAGCATTATGCAAAGAAGACTTAAACACGTTTTTGTATTTATTTCTTTTAGGTTTTGTTATTGTTGTTGTTTATAGCATATTTTTATATTTTCAGAAAGCATCAAAGACGTCATCGTGAAAAAAAGCAGAACTTTCCTACACTTTATTATACTTATTATAATAGCCTTGTTACCTGGCTTCTAAAAGTCTTAGCTGGACTGTGGCCAATGCTAAGTGTAAGTAAGCAGCCCAGCCAAGTGGGTAGGTGGGTATTTGAGCCAGACCTCTGGACCTGGCATGGAAATTGAAGTGTAAATCCGAAAGCTATGACTGAATCCCAGTTACAGGGTCCAGAGGAATAAAGAGTCAAAAGAAAAGGCTACCACTGTGGACTGGAAATGCTACAGACTCACTCCAGTCCCATATTAGATATGAGACTTGGGATATCAGATGTGATTCAGAATCCTTTATGGTCCTCAGAGGGTAAATCCTAGGTAAAGTGTTGGGAAGACACGGGCTTTAAAGTGAAAAAGTTCCAAATCAACGAACTAAATATAGATCACATTGGTTGTGACTCAATGAGAATACAATCAAATTTCCTGAGAATGAAAATGTCTCTATTTAAATTAATATCTCTGTAACACAAATTCCTTTTCTTTATTCTTGCTCAGCTGAGGAGGACTGGAGGAGCTAATTACTGACAATTATAAATTTAATTCAGTGAAAATACACCAGAACTCAATAAGGCCAGAAGCAACATAGAATATATTTTCAGCTGCCAGTGCCCTCAAAGTCACATGTAATAAAATCTACAGTTTTGCATTAATGTGTTATGAAAATATCAAAAATAAGGCATCTCCTTTAATTTTTATCAAAGAGTCAAAACTCCCCTGACCACTAGATATTAGATTCTATCCTATCACACTTAACGATTTGCTCTTGCGAGAGAAGCATGATGTTGACATTTCTGGTTGCTAGGAGCATCACAGTATTGGATTCGTGTACAATAACATTCTGTTGATTCAAGTGTGGGGCTTTTTAATCGGCTGAATATGCACTAATGGAAAGTACCAACCTACCATGCAAATCATACATGAAAATCTTAATTCTCTAACCTAGAGAAACAAAAGCACCCATATTTAAGGGCTTATGTTTAAGGATTTTTCTGCAGCATCTTTCATAGTGAAAAAATAAATATAAACCTTGAAACAAAGCAGATGCCCACCACCAGTAGCAGAATGGCTGAATATTTTGTGCTGCACACACCGTGGAATACCATGGACTAATTAAAAGAAGTAAATTGTAACTGTGCCAGTTGACTTGAAAGAATTCTCACCATGCGTTGTCAAGTGAGAAAAGCAAAATGCATAAAATTATGTGTATTTAGCAACATTTATAGCAGCATTGTCTATAATAGCCAAATGGTGGACACATTTACATTTTGAAATTTATTATAATTTACATTTATGTTTCATTTATTTCATAATTCTGGATAATTTATAACTTAAAACATATGCATATAACTTTACTCTCTCAAATTTTTACAATTATTTTAAATAAGATTTAATAAAATATATTCCATTTGGATTGTAAATTCAATTATGCCTTGAATACAATTACCCATTTAATACTTTGATCATTACAATAGGATACAGATTATGTGAAAATCTTGATGACAACCTAATAATTTTGCTGAAATAAAGGCAAGAAAAAACAATTTTGTAGAATAAACATGATTTATGAATTATATGTCTTTATTTTAGTAGTCATTTAAAACACCACTTCCCAATCAACAGGACACCAGATAATTAAATTTGATCTTTTTGGATATTTTGCCAACTTAATGTCATATAAAAACTATAACTTCACACACATCTTTCAAATTTGTTATTATGAATATATATTTGTCGAGGTAGAAAAATAGAACATTTTATTCAAGAGCTTGTTAACCTGTTCTGTGATCTTTAAATGTTCTAAAACATGCACGTGGGCCTCTATTTTTACTTTTAACCCAGGCCACACAAATCCTCTGGACTGACCTGAAAAGCGCTTTGAATAAAGGACCTGTGAGAATGTAAGATTAGGGTACCTACAAAAGAGTGCAGGCACCTGGGCTCGGGGTGTCTTGATGGCCAATGCAGTGAAGAGTGAGAGCGTCAACACAGTTTTTAGTCAATACACATCATCAGGAACTCCATTCTTACCACGAAAGAAACATTCTTTCCATTTCAATTATCTTCTTAGAAAATTTCTAAGATAAAGCCTTCATAGAGTAGGTTTTTGACTAGTTTTTCAAATGCTAACTAACCGCTCCTGAAGAAAGCATTCCTAATTAGGGTATTTCAAATGTTAACTAACTGCCCCTAGGTTGTGAATTAAAATGAACTGTCACACCATGTAGCACTTTAAATAGCTGTATTTAGAAGTAAATGTTAGCAAATGTAACAATCACCATGTATAAGGGCTTTATAAATGAAGACTTGGCAGTTTTTTCAGGTGTTCTTGTAGGTCCTTGATTCAAATGATGACAGCCTTTTCTTTGAAAAATCAGATCATCCATTGTGTCCTAAGGCAACTGTATTTGATCGCTGCTGTACTGAGCTGCACTTGGAGCACACAGACTAGAAAGGATGTCTCCCTTACCAGTTGGTCCCTAAATGTTACTCATAGTACTTGGCTAAAGTTTAAAGAGGTCAGAAGTGTTGCGATCATTGTCACCTCTCCCTACACACCTCTCAAATCATGGCACACACCTGTGACAGTGGCTACCTCCTTAAGGAAGCCAATTTCTCCAGTTTAATTTTATATTTAAGACATATTTAAGTCATATGACCCAGTTCATTTCATCTTTGAGAGGGCTTTCATCTTCATCATTAAATGATTTGAATAAAATCATCATCTAACCCCACTATACAGAAAGATTAAGTCCGAACACCATCTATTTTGACAACTACCTCCACTTAGAGCGAGACCAGTCCCAGGGGAATGGAAACTTGTGCCCCAGCATGATGCTATTTTAGTGAAAATAACGAAGGCTTATAACGTAGGCTCTGTCACTAACCTACATTATTCTGATGCTTCCAGTCCTTTTTAGTTTTCTAACTTTGACTTTTCTTTCTTATCAACATCTCTCTACATGGGTCTAGGCCTCCACCAAAATCTTGATTTGTGGGGTACATAGATTCTTCCTATTTATTAGCTGGATGTTCAGGGTGCCTGTGAAAGAGTACCTCCACCTTGCTCCCAGAAAGGCTAAGAGCTGCATTAAAGTTTTAGATCCCTCATGTGCACTAGCTGCTATAGAAGTTAGCTGGCTTAGCTTAACAAGTCCCTGCTTCTTGTCCAACAACAACAGCAGGAAGAGGATGAAGGTTGGGTGGTCAATCGCTGTGGTTTGCTCTGGCTGAGGTAGTATCTGGGACAGAGGACTTTCAGCACTAAAACAGAAATGCCCTGTGTAAACCTGGAATTCTTTGTCACCCTTAATGGGTGACTGGATTCTAGCAAATCTGGCACACAATATAACTTTCATGTAAAGCAGTTCCACTGCAAACCCAGTGCAAGTGGTACTAATGCATTTCCTAACTTAAAAAGATCCCCCAGCCAGTGCCTTCTGTGTCCGGGTTGTAGCTTTATAGAAAACCGAAGTACTTTGACATTCCTGAAAATTTTAAGAAATTAACTTTCACAGTCTTCTAGCTCTCTACTTATTCATAAGCCTACTATAGGGTCTTTAAGTATTTTGCTTGTGTCACCAAAAAGTTGTTTGTTCAAAGACAAATGACCTCAAGGCTGGAACTCTATGACATTCCATTAATGTCTGGCATTAATGTCAGGATTCTCATATTTGCTCCACTAATAGCTCCTCGGGAATATGCTTCTTTGCTAAGCTATCCTTATGCTCCCTCTTGTCTTAATTTTATTCTCTTATTAACTAAAAAGTCTGTATGGACTGAGACTTAACAAATTGTAAGGAGTTTCCTTACTAGGTAAAAAACAAAGGGTTTCAAAAACTAAAATTACTCACAAATGTTTATCAAGCAGTTCATATATGATTAGCACTGTGTTTGCTGCTGAAGATACAAGAATGAGTGATGCATGCACCATCTGCCAAGTGTGGCTAAAGATACTGTGTTTGTGAGGCCTGGTAGATGTTGACAGGAGTGGTAGGTAGGTGGAATAAGATCACAGAAGGTCTTTTATGCCATCTTAAGGGGGTTGGATTTGTTCTGAAAATTGTGGGAAATCACTGGATGGTTTTAAGTTAGACAGTGACTTAAAACTATTCAGTGACCTTTTCAGAGTTATGCTTTGGAAAAATATCTGTAAAGATTGTGAGGGTGGACTGGAGGAAGGAGTAAATTATCTGATCCCCAAAACACTCTATGCAGGGAGTATAGGAAGTATTCCAACTCATATTTTACACAGAAGGATTCCAGGTATCAGGTAATTTGCCAAAGGTCCCCTAGGTCATTCCTAAGTTGAACAAAATCAGCGCTGCCCACACAGAAGAGTAGGTGGAAACCTCTATGCCATTTACCTTTGGCTTCAGTCATGTTATCCTTGAAAATAATCTTTAAAGGTTCTGTTTCCACTGCTAATTCCAACTATTTTCACATAATTGATTAGACAGAACTTGTACAATCTGAATCAGATGCTTTGAAGCATCAAAGTGATCCATAATGTTCTTTTCTATTTCCTAGGTAAAGGTCTTGCTCACTCATATTTTCTAACATTGTCCTAAATTTTCTAAATCTTACACTCTAGGCTACAAATGAGCCATTGAAATATTCCAACTTTTTTTTTGAGTCAGCAGGATTCAATTTGCTGTAAAAAAGTGACATCTGTATCCTCTAATATTGTAAACATTTCAAAATTGTTGTCACTGGCTCAAATTGATTTCTTCTGACATTTGTGGAATATTATGAATGGCAAATAATTTTGAATCAATAAGCTTGGTTGGGTTTTGTTTCTCAATTTTATAAATAAGTGCTGAAGAGCCAATAATGATTTTTCTCTTCCCTCCAAAAATGTTTCTAGTCAATAAAGTTTTTAAAAAGTTTACTAATTACAATCAATATTAGGATTAAGTTCATAGAAAAATAAAATACAGTAGTTTAAATTATCCCTGGAATGTCTGGAATTTGTTAAGAGATGAAGGGTAACAACAAATTTGTATATGTTTTGCAAAGGAAGGTCAGTTTGCCTTTTTCTTTAGAACTGTGGCCCTTAAAGTGTGGTCCCAGGGCCAGAAGCATCTGTGTCACCTGGTAACTTATTAGAAACACAAATTTTTAGCCTGAACCCCAGACCTACTGAATAGACTGAGGGGAGAAACAGCAATCTGTTTTTGCAGAAGCCCTTCAGGTGATTTTGACATATGCTAAAGTTTGAGGCACAATGGTGTAAAGAAAAAACAACAACAACGACAATGATGACAAAAACATATGTTTCAGACTACGAAGAACATGGTTTCAATTCTAACTCCAGCCATGGAATTTTAAACACATCATCTATTTCCTGGTGCCATCACAAGATTACCTGGTTATTAGCCCTTTTGCTTGCCTTATTAGTATTATAAATACTACCCAAGTTATTCTTATTCACTTGCTATGTTGGCAGTCTTCCCTCTCAAAGTGATTTGGATACATGCTTAAGTTTGAGAACTGCTGATCTGTAAGGTCCCACTGGAACCTTACACTGGAAGCACACCAGCTACATAACCTGAGGTGCCCAGTGCAAAATGAAAATGCAGCATTCCTTGTCCAAAAATTAAGAATTCAAGTAGGTGACAGCAGAGCACTAAACAAGGAATGGGTCCTACTAAGCTCAAGACAATGCTTGTACAGATTAAATGCCTAAAGAAGAGTTTCTACTTGTATCTAACCACACTTTTTTTTCAGATGGGAATAACACAATGCAATGAAAGTAGGCCACATTTCCCCCTCAGACACCACCAATCTTACCCTCTGAGCTGTGTCTCTTCATAGATAGACCATACTCATTAGCCTCTCCATTTCTGTCACTGATGTCGGTCTTCCTTTCAGCTGTATAAGTGTATTTGTACTTCCAGCTTAAGTCCTCATCCTCCCTGAAATCTTCCCTTATCACTTTAACTCACTTAACTCTTGTTTTCCTAAACTTTTTATGTACTTGTTTTATACCATAAATTTAGCTCCTATTTTTTAAATACTAATGATTGCTGATCACTGTGATCATGTTGTTTCTTGAGTTAGAATATAAGCATCTTACACAAGGAGATGGTGTCATCATTATATAATGGAAAGAGTAATTCCAATGGGCTTTTAAGGCCTGCATGTAAATACCTGTTTTATTTACTGATTGTGATGTAGAGTAAATTAATTCACATTGAGCCTCAGAATCTTCATTGGAAAAAAGGGGTAACAAGACTTACTTAACTGGGTGTTTATGAGGATTAAACGAGATAATACATATATGTAAAGACCTGGGTATAAATGAGGGCTCATCAAATATTAGTTTCTCTGTCAGCTGTACCCCACAATACATCTGATTTGCTTCATCAGACAGACAAGTGCTGAACATAGAAGTCAGTATTCAATAAATTTTGCTCATTGGAAATTAAATATATCTTTTTTAGTGTATTATTTTTCATGTATCCAGGAAGTAAGCCAGTCTTATGCTAAATTTTATGTAAAGTGTTATTAGCTCTGACTTGTTATAATTATTTTTATTTTCAAAGCATTTTCACACCTGCTATGTTATTAATAATACTTTACATGGCTGAAAATAGAGATATTCTTATTCTCAATGAGGAAATGAAGAATGGCACCAAGGGATTAAGGGATTACTCTAATTTACAAGGTACCACTGCAATTTAATACACACTGTAGTGTCCTTAAAGCTAAACTCAAACAAGCTAGCTCCTTGTCCAGTATTTCTTTCCCCACTATAACCAATTATCTCCAGCAAATAAGAATATACCCGCAAAGTAAGTGTAGGAACAATTATTTCAGTTGATTAAAATAGCGTAAGATTATTTCTTTTTTTGTTGAGTACATAGAGTGCATTTAGTATCTGTTGAATTAAAGTGCCTACTAGAGATCCTGATTCACAGTAGTACATACTTAATAAAGAGTGAATTACTTAAATTCCTTTTTTTGGATAAACGTATTTTAAAGAGCCCATTTTCTCCTAATTAAAATTTAAGAACAAGGTTTATTATTTTTAAGATAGTTTCAATTTGTAGCCTAACACATGAGGCTTGAAATCTGCTCCCTTCTCCTATCTTTATTATTGTACTCTTTCCTGCTAACTGGCACAAACCAGACGTGCTTGCCAAACTTATGACTCAGGCCTGTGAAGACATTTTGTAGCCTCTCAGTCACAGCCCAGGAACTCAAAACTGTTCCCACGTGCACCAGCCAAACTTGGTCCCTAGGCCAAAGGTCCGGTACTGTAAAGGCTCTTGCATAAAAAGCGAATGAGAAGGCAGCGCCCCCTTTTGCTCCCACCCCCTTCTCTTCGGTAGTATCCAATCGCTTTTCTCTGTCGTGTAGTCAGCGCCCCGGATTGGCTGGGGTTGAGACCGCGCGGGGCCAGTGCGCACGGGCGGAGCTCGGAGACTTGTCCATCACGTGCAGCCTGGAGGCCTCCCCTACTCGCTGCGCGTTCGGCGAGGTTGGGGGGCGGGGCCCGGGAACTGCTGCGCCTGCGTTGTGGGCGTTCTCGGGGAGCAGCTGCCGTCGCCGCCAACGCCACTGCTGCGTTCTGGTGTAGAACCTGGAATCCCTGCGTCTCGTTAACAATGAAGCAGAGTTCGAACGTGCCAGCTTTCCTCAGCAAGCTGTGGACGCTTGTGGAGGAAACCCACACCAACGAGTTTATCACCTGGAGCCAGGTACGGGTCGGAGTACGGCGGCCTCCGAACCCCCTGACTAACCGCCTCCTTTCTCGCTCTCTCCCGCGGGGTTGTCCCTCGCGGCCTGTGGCTCGACGCCCTGTGCGAGGCCCGTGGGGTGGCGGGACGGCGCGGGCCTCGGCATTCGGTCTCGTGGGGGACCCCTTGTATTATTGTTCCCGCGGAGAGTTGCGGGGAGCTGCTCGAGCCCCGGCTGGCGCCGCTAATCCCAGGCCGCGGTGGGGGAGGGGCGGCCCGCGGCGGGCGCCGCGGCCGAGGAGGCCTCGTAACGGTCCCGCGGGGTGGGCATTCGGAACCTGCGGGGCAGAGCCGGGGTCGGCCGATGAGCCGAGGGCGCGGGAGCTACCTTACAGCACACTCACACTCGGTTCTCTCGCCGGGTTCGCGCGTTACGAGCACGCAGCCCTGGGCGGGATCTTCAGCGCGGGGGTTTATCTGAGGAAATCTATCCCAGCGACCCGATTTTCCACTCCAAACGTACACTCCAGTCTACATCTGGGATTTTTGCGAGGGGAGCGTAAATGAGCAGGGAAGGGGGCAGGCGTTCAAATGCAGCTTACTGCTTCTCAATAGGTTTTAAAATATTATGTAGAAAATAGGAGATACTGACCCATTTATATACGCGGATTTTTATGAATATTTTAATGAAAGTGCTTATAGGTGTTGAGTAACTTCGTAAGGAACTACTTTAAATGAGTCGCTAAATTTCATTTACAGTTGCTTCAGAGTAATAGATGGAATGCCTCGATTGTTGTTTTGATCCCAACTGTGCCACTTATCTTGTCTGTCTGTGCTTCAGTGTGGGTTGGTAAAATGAACGAGTTGCCTAGGTGATCCAAGACCACTTCAACTTCCAAACACTAAAATTCTAAGCAGAATGGTTTTTAGGGGAACAATGTGTTTGCTTTAGGATTCACTCTTAGGGCATTGGAATTGTTGTGAAGGGCAATGGATTTCCCCTACTTATTATAGATGATCATCTGTTAGGGATATTTTCTTGTTTAGAGGTTTGGAGGAGAAATCAAAACTACCTGCAGTGTTATCTCTTCTCTTTCTCTCCTGTTCCTTTCCTGTCACAGGAACTCTGAGTTATATTATTCACTTTTGTCTTAACATGGAGCGCTATGTTGAGTACTTGAAGTTTTAACTACTGTAACACCATATTCTATCTTGCATTATTGTCATTTGTCCTTTTTTTTAATCTTCTAGGATTTAGTTTTTCTTGAAGGTGTCATCAACTGGATGGTGTTAAGCATTTGATGAATTCTGTACAGTTATACAATGAAAGGTGAAAGTAGGGAAGCCAATTGCCTGCATACACTTAAAAATAAACAGATGTCTCATGCTTTCATCAGTCAGAAGGATTAAAAGTTGACAAGGATGGATCAGCACAGACTGCTGCTACTCAGCCTTGTATTCATGTTGCATATTGGTTTTGAGAGTCTCCCTCCCACACAGGACTGACTTTATCATGCTTTTTTGGCTTGCATGGGCCTTGTTTTTATTGCCTAGAAATGGTACATAAGTACAGGGTCTGGCACAAATAACACCCCCTTTTTATTATAAGATTATAAGCATGTATTTCTGTAACATCACAATAGCATACTCAAGCACACCATATGATATTTTAGGTGAAATGTTCAAATAAAAACTGAATTATTACACCCATATTATTACCCTACCAACCATACACAAGCAGCCATTACTTTTGCCAGACCCTGTATGTTGGTAATTGGTTTTAATTAAAGGGTGTTATGTCAGTGGCAGGTCTAATAAATTCTTATTAGCCAAAATATTTTAATAACATTCTTCTGGGCAGCATCAAATGTGGAGAGTTTCATACTAATCCATAAATGCAACATTTTATGAATTCTAAGCCAAATAAACAACTTAAAATCATTCCCATTTTTCCCATTAACTGCACATTTTGTAATATATAATGGAAAAACTAAAATATAAATTCATTGATGGCAGGGACAGTATCTATTCCAGGGACACAGTAGGTACTTAATTAATGTTTGACAAATCAGTGAAATTCTTGAAATATATAATGGGAGTGCTAAGGATGATGATAAAAATAAGATTATGCTTTAAAAAAACTTTAGAAATCATCTAGTTTAGACTTATCTTGTAGATAAGGATTTGAGGCTTAGGATTAGTTATTCATGATTACAAAGCTAGCCATTATTTGAGGTGGAAGTCTAGTATAGATTTCTGACCTTCTAGATCAGTGTTCCAGCAACACCACAACACTTAATATAGGTTGGCCAATATTTAGTTACCAAAATGTTACCTTTTCACAAGTCAGTGGACAGTTCTGGATTCAGTATTGTTTAGGGCTAAAGCTTAGTGACTTAGGGAAGCTGTCTCACTCCTACAGATTTTTCCAAAAACAGTGACAGTGAAAGGTAAAACTTTAATTAAACAGTGATGTTAGATGGAAAAACCAACATAAATTAATCTCATGTTTTAAAAATTGCTATTAAAAAAGTTATTTTTAAAAAGTTGTTTCTGGTTTCTTTCAAACTTGTTTTGCAGGATTTTGTTGGGTATTTTAGCATTTGTACTATTTCAGTGAAAATCACATTAAGACCTTTTAAAATGGACACAACTGTATTCAACAACAATAAAAAATACCTTTTAGAAGCAGTAGATGTTTTGGAATGGCAATATTTTATGCAATTTTTTTTTCACTTGTGGAGAATAATTCACTCCTCCAGCTTGAGTGTAAGGCAAGGGGAGAAAACTCTTACCAGCTAAAGTTTGGCTTAATATTCCTGAAGACTTGTGTAATTTTAGTTTTCTTTGAAACTTGTATTATGACAAAAAATTAGAAGTGAAATATTTTCATTCTTATCATTAATTATAGAAATGTAATATTCCAAGCAATCAGAATGATACTGTTTTATTGAGTCAAATAATAGAAATGCCTTGAGACCCAGAGTGTCTTTAAAACTTATGTACTTGTTTTATTTTTCCCATATTCCTGCCATGGAAATTTCTTTTTACTTTCTTTTTCTGGTTCCTTCACTCCCTGCATCTTCAAAATTTTATTTAGCTATTTTGGCTCTGGTAGTTAGCCTATTGCTGAACTAAGGACAGATAGTACAACTGGATGACTTAAAGCTGTTTCAGTTGTAAAAAAGTACTAAACAGAGAACACAGGTTTAGCTTGGAAGCAACTGGGGAAACGTGACTTTCAAAGATGAGGTTATAGAAGTTCTTGCCATTGATAGTAAGAAGCAGCTTTTACTGCTGTTGATATTTGATACTCATGTATGTTGAAGTGAAGCAGTATAAAAGAAGGGAAAGAACGGAAAGTTACTGTTTTGCCAGTTTTACTACTTTTGTCTGTACTCTTCAGATTGCCTGAGGAGACCAAGAAGTGATTTCCACTGAAGACTTTATATCCACCTTCTTCTGTGTGTGTCCTTTGGCATTCTGCACATCCCTATCCCTCTCAAATCAGCAGAGACTAATTTGGACATACAAGGGAAAGGGTGTAAAAATAGAATTTGTCCAGTGTTCCTAGTTATCTTGGTTGAGTTTGTAGGCTCTTAAACCTCCTAATGTTCTGGTATTGTTTTGTACTTCTCAGCAATCATTATGTTATGACAGTATTGCCAAGTGAAAACAAGAAAGGCCACAAATGTGACAGAGATCCACCTTATGTGGACCTAGAGAAAAGTTGAAAGATTGATTGAGAAGTATTTTTAGTTTGTATATATAAGAGAGAATGAGCCTGAGACTCAGAAGGAATGGCTGGTGAACATTAAGAAGTTATAGACTGATTATTTAAAAAAAGCATTGCTAATTTCTGTTCTGAAAAATGTTTTAGTAGTGGGGCTGATGTATTAGATTATTAGTAAGTATAGTTTATGTGTTTAACCAAGAGGACCAATTTGAGCAGTAACAACTGCTGCTACTCTTCAGAAACTTGTCAACGTTTATGGGTGAGGCTTAAAGAGAAGCTACCCGTTTCTCTCACTACCCTTAGTAATGGCTTTCCACCCCTTATGAAGTGTATAGAGAGTTCTGGGTTGTATTGCTTGAACCTCGTAGGTCTAAACCATCAATAAGGGGGAATGTTTACATTCAGGTTATTTACTAATTTTAGAGTGGAGACTGCAGGAATACTGTAAGTGGAGAGACACAGTGAGTGAATGAACGTTGAATATGTGTGGGAGAGCAGAAATAACCAAGAGGCATTCATCTTCTCATTTATAAAACCCAAGAAATGAAAGTCTAAAAATAAAATCTGATGTACTGTGATACAAATTCTTTTATTCAGTCATTCACAAATATATATTGTGAATCTGCTACGGCTAGATAGTATGCTAGTACTATGTTTAGTAGTGAACAAAATGCCTTCATGGAGCTTACATTCCAGTGAAGGATACTGATAATTAAAAAGTAAGCAGACACAAATAATATAATACAGTTAGTATAAGTACCATAAAGAAAATAAAGCAGGGTGAAAAGAGAGAGTGCCATTTAGGGTCCATTTAGGAGACAAGTCACACTTTTTTCAGTAGGGAAAGTTTAATAGAATTCTAACTATATTAGGTGAACTGGAGTAAAGAAAACTTTATAGAATAAAGGAATAGCAGTTACAAGAGACAGCCATCACTGCTAGGGCTAAGGTAGTGCCCAAGTTAGAGTGCCCAAGTAAAAACCCTCTTCCCAAGTCTTCCTGACCATTTTGGAAAGAGTATGACCATGTTTCAGTGAATGGCCAAGAAGTTACTGGTGCCACAGTGGAGGAACTTACTGGGAATTCATCCTTCAGAACATGCCAGGAAATATAAACCCTAGGTAGATGTTGGCAAACTATGGCCATGAGCCAGCCATCTGTTTTGCAAATAAACACATAAAGTTTAATTGGATCATAGCCATGCTTACTTTATTACTATTATTCATACAGTTGAATTCTTGCTACAGGGACAGAGTTATGGTCCTATGATCTGCAAGCTTAAAATACTTACTGTCTAGCCCTTTAAAATGTTTATCAGCCCTTGCTCTAGAGCAGGGGTGCCCAACTTCTGTAGGCTGCAGACCAGTACCAGTCAATCCATACAGCAGGAGGTGAGCTTGAATATTGTGCCTGAATCATCCTGAAACCATTTCTCCTATCCTGGTCCATGAAAAATTTGTCTTCCACAGAACTGATCCCTGGTGCCAAAAAGGTTGGGGACTGCTGCTCTAGAGTACCCTAGAAAGCTGTTTATGGGGAGATGTCTTGTAGGAGATACTCTAATTTGAAACCTTCACAGGAGAGGGAGTGTTGGGGGAAGCTGCAATCCTTGGGGTATTCCATGTACTTCGAGAGCTAGGTGCTGAAGAACCTTTATGCAGTGAAGGAGCCTGTTATGGACACACTGGAATTAGGAAGAATTTCTTCCTCTTTTAATATCTCTCTTGTGTCTTCTACTGACAAAGCTTTAACAACATGCAAGCTAGGAAAAAAAGATATTTATGAGACCCAGCTCCATGTTTGCAGAGTAGACAATGAATTAATTTGGAGCAATAAATTGATAACTAGCATGTAAAATGACAAAGATTTGTAGGTAATGAGGAAAGCCTCTCTGAACAGGTGACTTTTGAGCAGAGACTTGAATGATTACAAAGAATAGACCAGAGGAGAATGGCACATATAAAAGGCCTTGAACATGGCTTGTTCATATGATTTGAAAAGGCGCATGTGATTAGAGTATCTTTAGAGAATGTGAGAGTGAGATCAGAAAGGCGGGCAGGAGTAGATAATTTGTATAGGGCCTTAGGGCTATGGTGAGGAGATTGGAAATGAAGGAGCTAGTTAGAAGACTATGACAGTTTACTACTATGGTTTTGAGTATACTGTGGCTGAGATTAGGGTAGTAGCAGTGAAATTGGTGAGAAGTAGTCTGATTTGATACCTACTTTAAAGGCAAAGCTGCAAAACTTACTGATAAATTGGCTGAAGTTGGAGGAGAGACAGAAAGATTAGTTTGGGCTTGAGTAGGAGGACGAATGATGGTACCATTTGCTAAAATGTAGGATGATTTGGAGAAATGCTGGGGAGGTGTGGTGCATATAAATTTTGAGATTACAATTGGATTACTGGTATTATTTGAAAATTATTTTATTTACATTTTCATTGACCACACTTAGACATACGATCACACTAATTTTAAAAGAGGTGGGGAAGTGCAATGTTAGGAAGGAGAACAAATATCTAAGAACAGCCTGAATGGCTTCTACACTCAAAGACGTCCATGTGGAAATATTGATTAGGATGTTTGGATATGACTAGTGTTCAGGGTGGAATTTGGATCTTGTGAGTGGTAAAAGCCCTGGGACTGGATGAGATCACCCAGGTAGACAAATGAAAATAGAAGGAACTGAAAGATAGGGTGTGGCAACATTTAGAGGGTATGAAGAGAAGAATCTAGCCAAAGACATTGAGAAGGAACAGTGAAAGGAAAGACAGGGACTGAGGTCGTAGAAGTTAATGGAAGAAAATGGCTCAAGAACAAGAATAGATGTCATATGTTATTATGAATATTCTTATATACCTTTCTGGTGTGTATAAGCAAACAATTTTTTAACTTTTACACACCTACATTGAAGTGTAGAATTGTTGGAAAATGTGGTATGAAATGTTCAACCTCAGTATAGTTCAAATTATTTTCCAGAGAGATCAGGCCAGTATATACTTTTTTAGACATATATGAGATTTTCCATTAACACATAACTTCAAAATTTGAGTTTATCATTTTTACCAATCTGCTGGATGTAAACTGTTATCTCAAGAAGGTCTTAATTTATAATTTCCTGATTACTAATAAGTTCAAACACCCTTTTGTGTTTATTGACCATTTATGTTTCCTATTCTGTGACATGTTTGACCATTTTTCTATTGGGTGATTTATTTTTTATTATTTGTAGGAATTCCTTGTATGTTCTGTATATTCATTTTTTTTTTTTTTTATATATCTGCTGCCTGTATCTTCTCTCTGTTTCTGGATTTTTACATTGTTTTGATGAGTAGAGGTTCTTAATTTTAGTATAATTTAAAGTATCTTTTTTGTGGTTTATGCTTTTTGTTTCTTCAGAATATTTTCCCTTACCTACCCCAAAGAGGGAAAAATACTTTTCCATCTCCTTCTGAAAGTTGTAAAGGTTAACATTTCTTATCTTAATCACCTAGAATTGATTTTTATGTCATATGAGGGATCCAGTTTCATTATTTTTAATATAAATATTTAGTTGTCTTGGCCCCTTTATTGAGTAGTTTCTCCTTTCCCCAGTGATATGTAATTTGGTACCTTTGTCTTATAGCAAAATTATGTTTTATGGTTTTGTTTCTAGGTTCTCTGTTCTGTTCCATCAGATGATGGCATATCACATGCCCTTACCACATACCTTAATTACCATAGCTTTATAAAAGGTCTTGCTTTTGGGAGGGCAACTTATTCTTCAGGAGTATCATAACTATTGTTGGTTTTAGATCTTCTGTATATGTTCTAAAATCAAGCTCCATTAAAAAAATTGGGATTTCTTTAATTGGAATTGCATTGAAATTATAAAATAGATACTACAATGTTGTATATTCCCATGAACAAGACATATTTCTAAATTCATTTTATTATTTAATAAAATTTTATAACTTGCAATTAGGTCTAGGATATTTTTGTTAGATTTCTTCCTATGTATTTTATAGATGTTGTATATGGTATCCTTTAGTCTAAAATATATTTCTAGTTATTGCTGAGAAATACAAGTACCATTTGTACATTTATAGTAAACCAGTGAGCTAATCATTTTACTGATTTGGGTTCTCTTTAAGTGTACATCTGTAACATCTGTAAATAACAATTTTGTTCTTTCTTTTAGAACCTTGTACCTCCATTTTGTTTTCTTTCGCAATGGCTAAGACCTCAGGAAGGGTGTCTGATAGGAGGAGTGAGAGATCATGGGATTCCTATTCCTCATTTGTAAAGGGAACATTTTTAATATTTTCCTTAAATACTAGTTGTTGAAATTGAGAGTTTTTAATTTATTTTTTGGTTGTTGATGTCAAACTTAATTGGGTAACTTGAAGGGAAGGGAGGAATGACAGGTTGGAGGATACAGGAAAAAGATGATTTGGGGGGAATGGGAAGATATGTTTGAAATTGACAGTAAGGTAGAACATAGTAAGTTAAAGAGCATTGTGTAAAAATGTTGACAACAGGAAATCTGCATGTGAAATATGAGATGGTCAAGGGCAGAGATGTAAATGTGATAATCATACATAATGAAGTCAGTAATTAGATACAGTATTGTAGACGAGATTTTTTAAGGAAAGAGTATAATAGGTGCCATGGTCAAGGATAGAAACCAAAAACACACTACTTCTTGATAGGTGGAAGGCAGTTGAAAGGAAATACAAGAGATATGATAGCCAATAGTGTATAGGTTTAAAGCCAAGAGTAGAGCATTTAAAGAGGGGATTGTCAGTAATGCTAAATGAAATGCTACAGAGAGGTGTAGGAAGATAGGACAGAAAAGAGAGCATGCTTTTTGCTTCGACAGTTTTGAAAAAAATGGTTTTGGTAGAGTGAGAGAAAGAAACCAGTTCTTAGTGAAAGTTAGTAGATGGTCCTGAATTGGCAAAGGGCACTTTAAAATATGTTTGTTAAATCTTGCATTGAAGGAAAAGACAAATGGGGGTGAGTGGGTAGATTGAGAGGGAAAGTCCTTTGAAGATAGGAAATTATGCATTTTTAAGTTACTACCTAATAACCAATACTAGTTACTCAACTTTTTAAATTTTACCAATATAATAAGTGAAAAATTATTTGTTTTGCTGTACATTTAATTATGAGTGAAACTGAGTCTCCCTAAAATTCACATTGAGTTTTTCATTTGTTAGAAACTTTTAATAAGCGCGGTTAATTTTTTATCATAAATGTTTAAAATATTATGTTAATAGTCTTCAACTTGATTGAACTTTTAAAAATAACTCTACTATTGGCTTAAACAATATAAATTGTATTCTTCTCTTACATCTGAAGTTGCCCAGTCTCCCTCTGGTCTTTTCAGCAATCAGCTCCAAGTACTAAGCAGGGATGTGGGATGTAGAGGTTTGACAGTATGAATCTCTCCCCCATTTTAGAAGCTTTTCTGGAAGCCCTGCTGAATACATTCTACCTTTATCTTATTAGGTGTGTTATTTGGCCACCTCTAATTGTAAGGGAGACTGAGAAATGTAGCTGCAGCACAAACAAAATTGTAATTCAGCTAGTAAGAAAGTAGATCATCCTTATTGTTGCATATGGCAAGGTCTCTTTCTTTTTTTAAAGCTGAATGATACTGTCCCATTGTGGAATATAACAAGGTTTGTCCAGAAAGTACCTAGCCATGTAATAAGAAAAATAGAGACATTTATTGAAGAAGATACAAGATATAAGAAATATTGTACATAGGATGATGATGCCTCAGTCCCTTTCAAAGTAGGCACCTTGAGATATCACACAGTTCTCCCAATTGCCATGCCATCCACTGTCCCGTCAAATTTTCCTGAATTTCACTGATGGTCTGAAATCTCTTCCCTTTCAAAGGCGACTTTAGTTTTGGGAAAAGCCAGAAATTGCAGGCTACCAAATCTGGGCTGTAGGAGGGCTGAGTCACCTGGGTGATTTGATGTTTCACCAAAAATCTCTGCAAGAGATGTGATGCATGAACAGGTGCATTGTTGTGATGAAGCTGCCAATGACCAGTTGCCCATAGCTGCAGCCTTCTGAATCATCTGAATAGTTTCTGTGGAGGAATGTTCAAGCTTAATACAGATTTTGAGCAGATTTGTTGCTGTGCTTGCTCAGTCATTTTGAATGTGATGGCTACACAACATGCTCACTCAACAGTGTCTGCCACCCCCACTGACTACAGTGGAGTTGTCATTGTTCACATATAGCATTTCAGTCCACTCTCCTTAGGTGCCAGGTTACATCAATGTCACACAAACTGTTCTCATTACATTAACAATGTCTGGAATTTTTCCAGACAGACCTTGTATATACACACACACACACACACACACACACACACACACACACACACATATCACATAAATATATAAATATCACAATTTTTCACAATTTTTTAAATCTAGTTTTTTCCACATCTTGGCTACTGTGAATAATGCTGCAGTGAACACAGGAGTGCAGATATCTCTTTGAGGTACTGATTGCAATTCCTTTGTGTATATACCCAGAAGAGGGATTGCTAAATCCCTGTGGTATTTTTTTTTTTATGGGAACCTTATACTGTTTTCTGTAATGGCTGTACCAATGTACTTCCCCACCAACAGTGTACAAGGGTTCCTTTTCTTTTTACATTCTTGCCAGCATATTCTTTTATTTTTTGATAGTAGCCATCCTAATAGGTATGAGGTGATACCTCATTTCAGTTTTGATTTGCATGTACCTGGTGTTTAGTAATGTTAAGCACGTTTTCATATACCTGTTAGCTGTTTGTATGTCTTTTGAGGAAAAAGGTCTATTCAAGTACTTTGCCTATTTGTTAATTGTGGGTTTTGGGTTTTTTTTTTTTCTGTTGAGTTGTATGCTCATATATTTCAGATCTTAATCTCTTATCAGATATATTATTGCAATTAGTTTCTTTCATTTTGTTAGGTTATTTTGTTTTGTTGATTCTTTTATGCAGGTGGAGATAATATATTAGCTTGACTAACAGTTATTTCACTGTGTGTGTATATATATGAAGTCATTGTGTTGTACAACTTAAATGTATACAATTTTAGTTTTAAAAAAATACAAAAGTAGAGATAGGGTAGGCAGATAGCAGTCTCCATGAATAAATTTATTACTTTCTAGCTGTATATCTTCTGGGTTTATTATGTATGTCATGCTTCCAAATGTTTGATGATAAAGAGTGAGGCAGCAGTGAGCTTTTGTTTTTTCTTTCCAAATGAAGAGTTTCTTTTTTTTTTTAATTCTTTATTTTATTGATTATGCAACTACAGTTGGCCCATTTTCCCCCCTCACTCCCCACCACCCTGCCCATCCCCTCCCACCCTCATTCCCCCCTTTAGTTCATGTCCATGTGTCATAAGTTCTCTAGTGTCTACATGTCCCATACTATTCCTACCCTCCCCGTCTGTTTTCTACCTACTGTCCATGCTACTTATTCTCTATATCTTTTCCCCCTTCCTTCCTCCTCCTACTTCCCTGTTGCTAACCCTCCATTTGATGACTTTTTTTTTTTAACTGTTCATATTTTTAATCTTCTTTATCTTAGGTAAGTCCCTTTAACATTTCATATAGTAAGGGCTTGGTGATGATGAACTCTTTTAACTTGGCCTTGTCTGAGAAGCACTTTATCTGCCCTTCCATTCTAAATGAAAGCTTTGCTGGATAGAGCAATCTGGGATGTAGGCCCTTGCTTTTCATGACTTGGAATACTTCTTGCCAGCCCCTTCTTGCCTGTAGGG